>JAVIAB010000051.1:48165485-48175485 GCA_032433765.1 Megaustenia siamemsis
TTGGTTAATTTGTAAAAGGCTAGAACACCATGAAATACAAGCACCTCAGTTGTACGTTACTCAAAACATACACCTCTACTCCTTTGCAGTTGCTGTATCATGATAGTTGTGATAGTTGGTAAACGTGTTTTAGTTCAGATCTACAGATGGTTTATCTTATTGTACTTTCTTAGAATTAGTGTCCCATCATGGGAAACAATCGTAATGAGTATTCTTTGTAATCTAATTTGAGGGAAAATATTTAACTTCTTCTTCTTCAGCATCAGCATGCGTAGACGATCATGTCCCTCCACAATCTTCTATCTACAGTGCATCGTATCAGTTCTGTTGTTGACTGTTTTCCATGCCATGACACCACGCTATCCAGTATTTTCTCTCTTTGTTGACCGCGATCTCTCTTTCATTTTATTTTGCCAGTTGTAACCAAGTATTCCAACCTTCCTCTTCTCATGATGTGCCTGAAAAATGTTGATTGCTTCTTTCTGATGTTTTTTTAAGAGCTCCCTATTTGTGTTGGCCTCTTTGAGAACTTCCTCATTGGTCTTTTTAGCTGTCCAGGGAACTTTCAACATTCTTCTGAGAAATCCCATCTCTGTGGCCTCTAATCGTCTTTTCATTTGTTTGTCTACTGTCCATGATTCGCTTCCATAGGTCAGATTTGGTTCTATATAGCACCGATGAACTCTCTTTCTCATTTTTATTGACATAGATTTGTTGCATAAGATATTTTTCATTTTCTGAAATGCTATTTCGGCCGAGCTATTCTGCTTTTTATTTCTGTGGTGCATCTCCCATCTGATGTTATTATTGTGCCCAAGTATTTGAAACGTTGCACTTGTTTCAGATTTGTCTCGTTTATTTTTATGCTGCATGATGGTGGTGATTGTTTCTTCGATATAACCATTACTTCTGTTTTCTTACTATTCAGACTGAGTCCTTTCTTGCTGCTTTCTTTTACTAGTATGTCTTTCATTTCTTATAGTTCATTCTCTGTCTCTGCTATTATGACTGTGTCATCCGCATATCGCAAATTATTTATGTTGTGACCGTTAACTTCAATTCCTTTTTTGTCTACTATTGATCTCATAATATATTCGCTGCAAAGTGAAAACAAATCCGGTGACAAAACACAGCCTTGTCTGACTCCTTGCTTTAAATATTGGAATTGTCCTGTTTGGTTGCTAATTCGTTAAGCTGTTGTTTGTTGCCAGTACATGTTTTTTATGATTCGCAGATCCTTGCCATCAATGTTTAATTTCTCCAGCATATTGATTATTTCCACATAACTTCTTCTTGGGGAGAATTAATCTTCAAGACACAAATATGTCTTCCTTTGTTTGACAATTAAATTTTTTAGCTAAACAATTTGGTAGTTAATGAAGAGAGGTAACCTAAAATATAACTCTATAGTAAAAAGCTGGAATAAGTATACATAGTCCATTGTATGGTGAACACAATGGGTCAAGAACTGTGTAGAAACGGTGAAGGAGAAATATAGCAGCAAATACGCATGGGCTGATATTAGAGAAGAACATTCTCAAACACTTAAAGGTGATGAGTTAGAGACAGTGAATCACACACAACCAGTCACAGATGGAGTAGAGAGAGAGAGAGAGAGAGAGAGAGAGAGGAGAGGAAGGGGAGAATTATGAGCATAAACAGAAACAAAAGTTATATCATACTTTTGATCGATTAACTAATGACTTTCATTTCTTTTATCGCCTCTTTATTTCACAGCAACCGGCCCTGTTGCCTCAGACATCGATATTTTTCTCAACCCAAAACTAAGCATTGACGATGCTACACTCTTAACCATACCTGATGTCTGCCCTCCTGCTACATCAGTCGGTTAATTTAGGATTACCAGGACACGTCATCACATTTACTCAATATGGGGATCTTAATTTTGTAATAAACAAACAAAACCATATCATACAGAGATCACATTCACTGAAACGATAACTGTCTCAACAAGAACATTATCCACCACTGAATACATTCGTTGACAACATAAAGAGCATAATAATCGTGTTATTATGTTGTACAAAAAATACCACCCAAAAAATATAAATGGCCTAGGACGCTTTCTATATCTGAAGTTGTTGTAGGATGTTAAATGGTTGCTTGGAGCAGTTTCTTTGTGATAATTTCTTTCTTAAAGGATGTTCTGACTCAAAAGATTTGTCATCTAAAGTTACTGCTTCCTACATTAAAACACACATTACTTCATTCATCGTAGAAAGTAATGCAAAATTGTCGACAATAAAATTTTATTGCCTAAAAACAATGGGATCTTACGAATTTTGTTAATTTTTGCTTCTAACGATTTCTTGGTGGTGTATGAATGGTGAGCATTCTTCTTGATGTTAATGAATGCTTGATAAATGCAATTTGCTTTGAATAAAACATACACAACTGTACATGTATTTAATAAAATATACAGAATCAAATGAAGAAAATGTGGTGGTAATGATTTGAAATGTTATAGTAGGTAATAAAATAGTCAAACAATGCCACACATTTATATAAGCTGACTATGTAGAAATTGACAATTAATTTAATTAAAAAACGTGTTGTTAAGTGATCATCATCATCATCATCATCATCATCATCATCATCATCATTGATTGCCGTCTCCGCATCGACGGTTGGCTACCATGAAGCGCCATTCCACTCTGTTTCTTGCTTTGATGGTGCAGATTGTCATAAATTGACTTGTCCATCTTTTGATGTTGCTCGTCCATGTTAGTCTTGGTCTGCCTCTACCTTTTTACCTTGTATTTTCCCTTCAAATATTACTTTTATTATGATGTTGTGTCTTTTAACATGCTACAAAGATTTCTTTCGTCTTGTTCTAATTGTGTTTAGTAGTTCTCTTTTCATTTTTAGCTGTTTTAAAATTTCATTGTTTGTTTTCTTTTCTTTCTATCCAATTCAACCTACTCTTATATAAAACAACATTTCAAAGGTTTCAATTTTCTGTTCTATTTTCTTGTCTAATGTCCATGTTTCTGCACCATACATGAATATTGAAAAGATGTAACATTGCTATTCTTAGTTTTAGCCCTGGTGTTATTTGTTTTGATGTTAGTACATTTTTCATGGCATTAAAATTACTTTATGCCAAACCTATTCTTTTGTTTATTTCAGTTGTACATTTACCATCGCTGGTTATAGTGTGTCCCAGGTAGTTGTAGCTCTGAACTGTCTCCAGATGTATTCCTTCAGC
This sequence comes from Megaustenia siamemsis, assembly GCA_032433765.1. Lineage (NCBI taxonomy): Eukaryota > Metazoa > Mollusca > Gastropoda > Stylommatophora > Ariophantidae > Megaustenia > Megaustenia siamemsis. The sequence goes on from JAVIAB010000051.1 coordinate 48,168,715, forward strand.
TTTGATATTTAATTGTTAGTCTTGAGAATTTTCTTTCTTTGGTCTTGGTTTGGACATAGTTTTGGTCTTTTTGATATTCATATCTAGTCCATATTTTTTGCTTGCCATGTTTATTACAGTAAGTAATTGTTGTAGATCCTTAGGCTAGTAGTACTTCATTATATCTTAGGTTATTGATAATCTTTCCATTAATGTTTAGGCCTGTGATCATCTCTGTGATGTTTTCAAAGATTCGCTCAGTCTATAGATTGAACAAGCTTGGTGATAGAATGCATCATTGTCTTACTCCTATTTTTATATCAATGGGTGTAGAGTTCTCCTTGTTATATTTTATTATTGCTGTTTGCTTCCAGTACAAATTACATACTAGTCGTATGTCTGTGTCGTCCAGATTGATATCTTTTAGGCAGTCTATAAGTTGATTATGGTGTATTCTATCACATGCTTTGGTGTAGTCTATGAAGCAGGAATATATTGGTTTGTTTACTTCTATGTACTTTTCAATCAATGTCCTCATGCTGATTATGGCTTGTTTTGCCCCACTGTTTATCCTGAATCCAAATTGCTGTTAAGGGATAGACACAATCAAATACAAGAAAGCGTAACAGACTACGAACATGATCGAAAATAAGTATCATCCGACGAATATTTAACATTCACGTAATGTCTGGAATAATTAACACACAAATAAGACACAGGTCTCCACGTAATTTCCAAATACGAATAAGCTGGAGTATTTAACGTCAAATAATATCTTGCTACTAAAACAGTGTGACCATTGCAATTCGTGAGTAATCTAAAATAATGTATATGAGACCATGTAAAGTGAATGATATCGTCAAAGAAGCTAAATTACATTAAACTCTGAAAGAACCTGTAGTATAGAAAATCCGCGTATGACTTTAAACAACACCCATAGAGAACCTGTAGTATAGGAAATCCGCGTATGACTTTAAACAACACCCATATAGAACCTGTAGTATAGGAAATCCGCGTATGACTTTAAACAACACCCATAGAGAACCTGTAGTATAGGAAATCCGCGTATGACTTTAAACACCACCTATAGAGAACCTGGGAGCCGCGATAGCTCAGTGGTTAGTGAACTGGACTACCACGGACAAGGGGTAGGGTTCGATCCCAACCGACGGCTTCCGGGTTCACCCAGCCTTAAATGGGTACCGGATTTTTTTCTGGGAAAGTAAAGCAGCACGGGCGTAATACCGACCACATTACCCCAAAAATCATGTGCTGAAGGTCTGTAAAATGATGGTCACTAACACCATATTTCCCTATACGCCACTTGGCGTGACGGGGGTACTTTACTTTACTATAGAGAACCTGTAGTATAGGAAATCAACGTATGACTTTAAACAACACCCATAGAGAACCTGTAGTATAGGAAATCCGCGTATGACTTTAAACAACACCCATAGAGAACCTAACATGTAAGGTAACGGTCAAGGTAAAGTACGAGACTTTATTCGGCGTCTAAGCACGCGATTTATCACCCATGTATGCTCGGCCGCCTATCCATAAGGCAGATAGAAGCAAAAAGCTACATTTAATGGAAGACAGTGAAGTATTTTTTTCAGTTAAAAATGGAATTAGACGAACAGACAGATATAAAGTATATTAGCGTTCATGGCACTGTTATCTACTTTTTTTTCAGCACTTTTTGATGCCCACCCAGACATCGATAACTTCGCAAATACACAAACTGTAATTGATGAGCTAATTATTTTCAACATTTCTATGTTAAATCTCGACATTTGCATTCTACATTTAATCACAGTTAAGTCGGGGATCCACTGCTTTTGCAGACAGTTTTACCCGGACAACATACACATCTATTGTCTGCTCTTTTCGATCTTAACTGCTAAGGTTTCTTAACATGCGTGAGTGCACACGGGGCTTCCTGTTTATCTCCGTTATCCCAGAAGACTAGACATCGGATCTCACTACCAGAGATCAGATGAAGATTAAGCCACTAAGAAGTAACACATTATTTTTGTCTTATTTGGAAATATCGTCGCCGGCTGTGGTTGGCTCTGAAAGTCGTACCTCTAGACCTGTGTTTATCAAGACCAATGTTCTTCTAGACCAGTGTTCATCTAGACTAGTGTTATTCTAGAATAGTGTACATCTAGACCAGTGTTCTTCTAGACCAGTGTACTTCTAGACCAGTGTTTTTCTAGACCAGTGTTCTTCTAGCCCAATGTACTTCGAGACCACTGTACTTCTATACCACTGTACTTCGAGACCACTGTACTTCTGTACCACTGTACTTCTAGACCAGTGTCCTTCCTGACCAATGTACTTCTAGACCAGTGTTCTTCTAGACCAGTGTTCTTCTAGACCAATGTAATCTAGACCAATGTTCTTCTAGACCAGTGTTCTTCTAGACCAATGTAATCTAGACCAATGTTCTTCTAGACCAGTGTTCTTCTAGACCAGTTTACGTCTAGACCAGTGTACTTCTAGAACAGTTTTCTTCTTGACCAATGCACTTCTAGACTATTGTACGTCTAGACCAGTGTACTTCTGGACCAATGTTCGTCTAGACCAATGTTCGTCTTGACCAATGTGCTTGCAGACCAGTGTTCTTCTAGACCAATGTACTTCTAGACCAGTGTTCTTCTAAACCAATGTACCTCTAGACCACTGTTCTTCTAGACCAATGTACTTCTATGCCTGTGTTCTTCTATGCCTGTGTTCTTCTAGACCAATATACTTCGAGACCACTGTACTTCTAGACCAATGTACCTCTAGACCACTGTTCTTCTAGACCAATGTACTTCTATGGCTGTGTTCTTCTATGCCTGTGTACTTCTAGACCAATGTACCTCTAGACCACTGTTATTCTAGACCAATGTACTTCTATGCCTGTGTTCTTCTATGCCTGTGTACTTCTAGACCAATGTACCTCTAGACCACTGTTCTTCTAGACCAATGTACCTCTAGACCACTGTTCTTCTAGACCAATAAACTTCTAGACCAATATACTTCTAGACCAATGTACTTCTATGCATGTGTTCTTCTAGACCAATAAACTTCTAGACCAATATACTTCTAGACCAATGTACTTCTATGCATGTGTTCTTCTAGACCAATACACTTCTAGACCAATATACTTCTAGACCAATGTACTTCTATGCCTGTGTTCTTCTAGACCAATATACTTCTAGACCAGTGTTCTTCTAGACCAATGTACTTCTATGCCTGTGTTCTTCTAGACCAATATACTTCTAGACCAGTGTTCTTCTAGACCAGTGTTCTTCTAGACCAGTGTACTTCTTGACCAGTGTTCTTCTAGACCAATGTACTTCTAGACCAGTGTTCTACTAGACCAGTGTTCTTCTAGAACAATGTACTTCTAGACCAGTGATCTTCTACACCAGTGTTCATATATACCAGTGTACTTCTTGACCAGTGTTCTTCTAGACCAATGTACTTCTAGACCAATGTTCTTCTAGACTTCTGTGCTCCCATTTCCATCATCCGAAGAAGTGACGTCGATCTGTGTTTGTCGAAGTCCTGTGCTCTTCCCACATCTCGGAGGACATTGATGATGTCTGCCCGATCCATCGGTTGCCCGTCCTCAACGACAGCGCAGCTAGCCAACCTGTTCGCTCTCTCATTTCCCCGTACTCCCGCATGTCCAGGGACATAGACAAATGTGACCTTACGTATTTTGGATTTCTGCAACGACTCTACCCATTGCTTGCGTACAAAGCCCGCCTCCACTTTTTTTATCATGCTCATCGAATCACTCAGTATACATGCGTGGGTGTAGTCGTGTGACTCTAACCATTTGAATGCCTTTGTCACTGCCATCACCTCCATTGTCATGCTACTCGTGGTCCTGGCGTATGCACCACTGTCTTCCTTGGCTATTCTGCCTGCCGAGCGTGCTGTAAATGCCCATGCACTTCTTTCGTGTCGTCTTACAGATCCGTCTGTATAGATAACTGCATCTTTCTCATCAGTGTTATCGCAGATGAGACCGTTGACCTCAGCATTAACCACGACCGGGTTCTGTTCCCTACTTTTCCTGTCGAGTGTGACAATACATGAGAAAGTCCCCTTGAATGACGTAGGCACCGATATCCACTCCTCACCAACGCTGATATTGATAAGCCCACAGACCTGTTTGATGACATCTTCTGCTCGGCCCACCCATGATTTGCGTCTTTTTAGCCTGGTACCTTTCTCTGTGTTGAGCACGTGGTGCAATGGATGCTCTGTATCTGTACTAATCTTCAGGTATGCTCGTGCTCTCCAGATCTTGATTCTGTCATCCATAGTTGGAAAGTCAAGAAGATACCTCATTGCTACACAGGGAGTGTCCCTCGTACATTCCAGGATAAGGCGCATGGCTTCATTTTGTATTTTCTCCAGCCTATCAATTTGAGTCGTACTGACAGTAAGAATGGCCTGGGCATACTCGATTGGTGCGAGGACTAATCCCTGGAACAGAAGAGTAAGTAGCCTCTGCTCGATGTTGGCAGCTGCCATGACCTTCAAGGCGGCCAATCCTTTGCGGGATTTTGTTATCACATGGTCGACGTGGTCCCGACAACACACGCTGCGATCAAATATATTTTAGTTTCCCATATAGACCCGTTCCTCCAGCAAATCACAAACTTTTGTGAGATAAAAAAAAAGACAATAAAAATAGGTCTTCTCTGTTCCCTCCACTTCTCCTGCAGTTGACAGAAAAGAACAATAATATCGGTGGTTGACCGTCCAGCTCTAAAACTGTACCAGGATTCGATAAGGACACGTTTTGCCAGTTGTTTTAGAACGATTATTGATAATGCCATTCCAGTTATACTCAAGAGGGATATACCCTTTATTGTTGTTAATCGACTTTGTTTCTTTTGTTCTTGTCTAACGTCACAATCTTGGAATTTCTCCAACATTTGGGTATGTCACCACCACCTCTCAAACATCGTATCAGTAGTTTGTGAAAATGAGATCGGAGCAGTTTGGCTTAAAGTTGTAACTTTCAGGGGTTTACCACTTGAGAGGTCGTGGATGACATCTTGATATTCCTAAAAGGTTTATCGTCTAGTTCGGTCGGTTCTGAGTATTTTGAAACCGGCTGGTCATGAAGTTGGCTAACTGGTCTGTCCTCAGATTAGTGTTAGATAATTAATGTTCAATCCATTTTTCCAACTGTTTAATATTATCATTGAAAGACTCACAGTTGTATCTTTTAAGGGTGATATTTTTGGCATAGAACAACTTAAATGTTATTGTACATTGTTCATTGATTGCTCAGCTCAGCATCTTTCTGTATCGTATAACACAGACATGTCCTGTATTCATTCCTACATCTCGTTGATTCCCGTAGCTCTTCTGCCTTTACTTGTTTGATCACCTGCTTTCTGGCTTCTCTACAGTCACAACCATAAACTCACTTAATGAACAGATATATACCCCATCAGAAAATCCGACTGAACATTTCGAAAACGTATTATTTCCCCAAAAATTATTGTATGAAGAACTATGGGACGTAAAGACACCAAATTTATAATAATCTTAGGTATGGGTGTTTGTAGGGATCCGCGATAGCTCAGTGGTTAGTGAACTGGACTACAAAGGACAAGAGGTAGGGTTCGATCCCAACCGACGGCCTCCGGGTTCACCCAGCCTTAAATGGGTACCGGATTTTTTTCTGGGAAAGTAGAGCGGCACGGGCGTAATACCGACCACATTACCCCAAAAATCATGTGCCGAAGGTCTGTAAAATATAGGGTCACTAACACCATATTTCCCTACACGCCACTTGGCGTGACGGGGGCTCTTTACTACTTACTATGGATGTTTGTAGGACTTCTCCTTAAGTGAATTCTCAGCGAAAGAAACGTGGAAAACCTGGCATAAGATACTAGCACATTATAAACATTCATAGTAGTTCTCTGGCGTGTCCGAATTCATTTCTCTTACAAACTTCTTTCTGCAATAATGAATATTAATTTCATTTAATATTTTAATTCACATAATAGTAAACGTTTATATATTTTTTTCTTTATAATGGCTCAGGATAATGTCGATACTGATCAGTCCATGCAGCCTGACGTCAGGATTACGAAAGATAAAAAAAAACTCATAGAAAAAAAATCTTTGATATCTATATGTAAGGCTTGGGAAAGCAACATATGCAGTATGTTTGAAGCAGTGATGTCGCAAATGCATATTAACAGTAATTGTTTTATCTGTTTTGGAAAATTACAAAACAATAAATTTACCTCTATGGCAGATTATATATATATATATACACACACATGTATATATGTGTGTGTGTGTGTGTATGTGTGTGTGTGTGTTTCTGAGATAAGAACACACTTAAAAAATTAACATAGGAACTCAGTTTTAAAAAAAAAGCAATCTTTAAAAAAACAGGAAACCATAAATTTTGTTTCCCCATAAAGTATAAAAGACAAAACTGTAATATTAACTGGTACGAGTTTACTAGATAAGATCTAGTAAGTATCTTCCAGCATACAAAACAATAATGATATTCATCGCCCTCGTCTTTGTATTACTGGCAACTGCACACAGCGCCGATCCAGACCCGACAAAAGTCTGCTTTCCTGACGCGCTGCAAGCTCAGCTTGCAACTGTAATTCACAATGTGAGTAGAAGCATGGTGCTTGTATTACTACTTTGCATAATTACAAAACACGAGTATTCATAAATATGTATTTTACTTTGATTATATATTATAACACGAGTAGTTACAAATATAAATATTACTTTTAT
>JAVIAB010000051.1:48177985-48322985 GCA_032433765.1 Megaustenia siamemsis
TTAAAATACTATGGCCACATTGAAAGATATAGTGGGCTGGAAAGAACAATAATGGAAAACATGGTTCCTGTGCGATGCGCCATCGCAGACAAAGGTGTTTTGAATACATCAAGGAGATCTTGGATATAACAACAGACGAAGTGGGAGATCTGGCTTAGAGACAGAGATTCCTTCAGACGAGCTGTGGTGAATGCAACTTTCTTCAAAGGACATGCAACATGATGATAATGATTTTGCGCTTGCATTAAATATTCTGTTCCGTAATTCTTTGACTGTGATGAGATGATTTTTGCTATTATCAAAGGCATCTGAGCGTTCATTGACATGGTCCGAATACAAAGATATTGTCCTTCAACACAAAACAAAGGTAAAGTGAAACTTTGTAGTGTGATATTCCACTTGATTTCAGTCATCATTTCAAACGTACATGTTGCCTCATTACAGCGTACTGGAGTTGTTGTTTTTAACTTTCCTAAGAAAGGAATCGCGGTGCGCTTCAGTGATGGGATTCGACAAGTGTTTGACTTGAATGATGTGAGTTATGTATTGTACTTCTTTGTACTAGTACTACACTGTACTTCTTTCCTCGTAAATGAAATTTTAAGTCTGACTTATTATTCTCTCATTCAATGTTTGCAAAACGAGATTGCCTTCGTAGGAGCACTGCCTTTTTTTTTTTAAATATAAACCATTGTGGGGAGGGTAAAGATTTGGATAAGAAAAGACGATGACGGAAAAATAAAATGTAGCTGTGCATTTTGTCATTTGTCCAGTTGTGTTCTGAGAACAGTACCAACCGTCACAAGAATGTAAAGAATCATCATAAATGACGATACAAAAAATGGTTGAGTTACAACAGTGGTGGATGACATTAAGAATTAACACAGGCACGTTCCAGACGTATCTGATGCCCCAAGGAAAACTAAAATTTAACGCTTCTTTAGATAAAATAGATTTAGGCTTACCTATAAGTTGCTTATGTTTATACATTATTTTTTTTCAATTATTTTGAACTGTTTTTACTTTTATATTTGAGAATACGTTAATTAAATTTAAATCGATATATTTACTTATTTTACTCAAGTAATATTTTTTAAATTACTAAATTGAGCAGTAATTTGCTAGAATAAAAAAAATATAAAAGATTTAAAGATCTATTTTTTTCCTTCTCTTCATTTAAGGCTTGCGGTCAGATGCGATAGCCTACGTTCATCTGTTAGTTACTTCATAAAATAAAACAAAAATAACTTTTTAGATTTACAGATTTTAACAAACACTATATTCACTCTAAAACAGTTAGCAGAAAAGAAGACTGAATGCAATAAAAATGTGTACATAGCTTTGAATGTCCAGGAAAAAGTTTTCGATCGATAAACAGAGAACAACCGTGGGAGATACTAACTACATACGAAGTAAGGGCGACATCTAACTACCCTAATTAAAAGTCTCTACATCAACGGCAGCTGAACAGTCAGAACAGCAGCAGGCTACATAGACCACTTCGAAGTTAGATCAGGTGTAACACTGGGGTTGGAACTATCTCCCCTACTATTTATTTCATACATGGACTATATATGCAAGTTAGCCAACACTTCAGAGACAGAAAAGATCAACGATTTTCTGTTTGTAGACAATCAGGCACTAATACATGGAAACATAGAAGACCTGCAAGAAATCTTAAATTGGTTCAACAGCAGAGGCACAAAATAACGCATGAAAATCATCATGAACAAAACATAAGTCATGTATATCGCAAAAGAACATTAACATAACTATAGACAGCAGACAACTAAAACAAGTAGAGGAATTCAAATACCTAGGAATTCTAGTGACGAACGACAAATCACAAACAGCAGAAATATACTCAAGATGCAACAAAGCTTGTCAAATCGTTGGACATCTATAACCAACAAGGAAATAAATCTAGGGGTAAAACGGGAACTCTACAACACAATTTTTTATCCCAAAGTTGTGTTACCAATGCCAGTCCTGGACCCTAGATGCAAGAACAATAAGTAAAATAACCTCTACTGACATGATATGTTTTATAAGAATGACAGGAAACAGCCTGGGAGACAAGATCAGAAATGAAGAACTGAGAAAAAAAACTAGGAATAATCCCTGGAATAGAATATATAAAGAAATAACATATACAATTATGTGGCCACTTGATAAGACAGAAAGATCAAAACACAACTGAACAAGCCTTCAAGAAATCCTGCAAGAACACTTGACCCCTGGGCCGACCACGTCGTACTGACAGTAAGAATGGCCTGGGCATACTCGATTGGTGCGAGGACTAATCCCTGGAACAGAAGAGTAAGTAGCCTCTGCTCGATGTTGGCAGCTGCCATGACCTTCAAGGCGGCCAATCCTTTGCGGGATTTTGTTATCACATGGTCGACGTGGTCCCGAAAACACAGGCTGCGATCAAATATATTTTAGTTTCCCATATAGACCCGTTCTTCCAACAAATCACAAGCTTTTGTGAGATTAAAAAAAAAAAAGACAATAAAAATAGGTCTTCTCTGTTCCCTGCACTTCTCCTGCAGTTGACAGAAAAGAACAATAATATCGGTGGTTGACCGTCCAGCTCTAAAACTGTACCAGGATTCGATAAGGACACGTTTTGCCAGTTGTTTTAGAACGATTATTGATAATGCCATTCCAGTTATACTCAAGAGGGATATACCCTTTATTGTTGTTAGTCGACTTTGTTTCTTTTGTTCTTGTCTAACGTCACAATCTTGGCATTTCTCCAACATTTGGGTATGTCACCACCACCTCTCAAACATCGTATCAGTAGTTTGTGAAAATGAGATCGGAGCAGTTTGGCTTAAAGTTGTAACTTTCAGGGGTTTACCACTTGAGAGGTCGTGGATGACATCTTGATATTCCTAAAAGGTTTATCGTCTAGTTCGGTCGGTTCTGAGTATTTTGAAACCGGCTGGTCATGAAGTTGGCTAACTGGTCTGTCCTCAGATTAGTGTTAGATAATTAATGTTCAATCCATTTTTCCAACTGTTTAATATTATCATTGAAAGACTCACAGTTGTATCTTTTAAGGGTGATATTTTTGGCATAGAACAACTTAAATATTATTGTACATTGTTCATTGATTGCTCAGCTCAGCATCTTTCTGTATCGTATAACACAGACATGTCCTGTATTCATTCCTACACCTCGTTGACTCCAGTAGCACTTCTGCCTTCACTTATTTGATCACCTGCTTTCTGGCTCCTCTACAGTCACAACCATAAACTCACTTAATGAACAGATATATACCCCATCAGAAAATCCGACTGAACATTTCGAAAACGTATTATTTCACCAAAAATTATTGTATGAAGAACTATGGGACGTAAAGACACCAAATTTATAATAATCTTAGGTATGGGTAGGGATCCGCGATAGCTCAGTGGTTAGTGAACCGGACTACAAAGGACAAGAGGTAGGGTTCGATCCCAACCGACGGCCTCCGGGTTCACCCAGCCTTAAATGGGTAACGGATTTTTTTCTGGGAAAGTAGAGCGGCACGGGCGTAATACCGACCACATTACCCCAAAAATCATGTGCCGAAGGTCAGTAAAATATAGGGTCACTAACACCATATTTCCCTACACGCCACTTGGCGTGACGGGGGCTCTTTACTACATACTATGGATGTTTGTAGGACTTCTCCTTAAGTGAATTCTCAGCAAAAGAAACGTGGAAAACCTGGCATAAGATACTAGCACATTATAAACAGTCATAGTAGTTCTCTGGCGTGTCCGAATTCATTTCTCTTACAAACTTCTTTCTGCAATAATGAATATTAATTTCATTTAATATTTTAATTCACATAATAGTAAACGTTTATATATTTTTTTCTTTATAATGGATCAGGATAATGTCGATACTGATCAGTCCATGCAGACTGACTATTTTTTTCCTTCTTTTCATTTAAGGCTTGCGGTCAGATGCGATAGCCTACGTTCATCTGTTAGTTACTTCATAAAATAAAAAAAATAACTTTTTAGATTTACAGATTTTAACAAACACTATATTCACTCTAAAGCAGTTAGCAGAAAAGAAGACTGAATGCAATAAAAATGTGTACATAGCTTTGAATGTCCAGGAAAAAGTTTTCGATCGATAAACAGAGAACAACCGTGGGAGATACTAACTACATACGAAGTAAGGGCGACATCTAACTACCCTAATTAAAAGTCTCTACATCAACGGCAGCTGAACAGTCAGAACAGCAGCAGGCTACATAGACCACTTCGAAGTTAGATCAGGTGTAACACTGGGGTTGGAACTATCCCCCTACTATTTATTTCATACATGGACTATATATGCAAGTTAGCCAACACTTCAGAGACAGAAAAGATCAACGATTTTCTGTTTGTAGACAATCAGGCACTAATACATGGAAACATAGAAGACCTGCAAGAAATCTTAAATTGGTTCAACAGCAGAGGCACAAAATAACGCATGAAAATCATCATGAACAAAACATAAGTCATGTATATCGCAAAAGAACATTAACATAACTATAGACAGCAGACAACTAAAACAAGTAGAGGAATTCAAATACCTAGGAATTCTAGTGACGAACGACAAATCACAAACAGCAGAAATATACTCAAGATGCAACAAAGCTTGTCAAATCGTTGGACATCTATAACCAACAAGGAAATAAATCTAGGGGTAAAACGGGAACTCTACAACACAATTTTTTATCCCAAAGTTGTGTTACCAATGCCAGTCCTGGACCCTAGATGCAAGAACAATAAGTAAAATAACCTCTACTGACATGATATGTTTTATAAGAATGACAGGAAACAGCCTGGGAGACAAGATCAGAAATGAAGAACTGAGAAAAAAAACTAGGAATAATCCCTGGAATAGAATATATAAAGAAATAACATATACAATTATGTGGCCACTTGATAAGACAGAAAGATCAAAACACAACTGAACAAGCCTTCAAGAAATCCTGCAAGAACACTTGACCCCTGGGCCGACCACGAAGAAGATGGATTGACGAAATATTAGAAACACTGGGAAACAACAGCAGCAAAAGAATAGAAGAGCAAAAGACGACAAATTATAACTCCACTCGATGCTGAAATGAAAATGATGAAGGAAAGAACATGACGATAAACAATACTACTCAATTCAATATAGGTAGCATGATCATAACCAGACAACATTATTCAGAGAGCCTTAACACTCAGAAACCAAGGAAAAGCAGAAAAAGCAGACCTAGGATGAGGAACTGTCAAAGAGCATGAATTAAAAGCACTGATGTCGTGACAAATGTATTTGGAGTCTCGAACACTGAAATGCAAAGGCTTGGTTGGAAGTGGAGCTTAGCAGTTCACGATGTACATTTCTTTTTGGAATGTTGTGGGTTGTTTATGAACAATAAGCCAAAACATTTTTTTTCATTTACAAGTTTATTAAATTGTTCATCTCATGATAAATTATTAGTAAAACTTTGTACATAAAGAAAAAAATACAAGTATAACCTTCTTCATGACAGTAGTATTATCTTTGATTATATGTTTTATTTTATTACACGAGCGCCACTGATTTAGTTTACTTCAAGTTTTATATCGCCTGCCATATATATTTTATCTTTTGTGGATATAATTTGTTTTGTTTTGTATCCAGCCATTGCTAGAAATATTTAGTGTTTTGTTGAACCTATTCCCCACAGTTCACAGCAGCTACAATCAACGTCTCTACTGGAGCATGTGTGAAATCTGCACCTTCGGATTACGTGAAAACTCTGGGTGCTCAGTGTTTGCCAGGTAGCTCAAACTAATACAACGGTATCTTCTTTTTTTTTGTAGCTTTTCTTCATCATCATTTTGCTTGTCATTGTTGAAACTTGGCGACCATGACGGCGACCTCTGAAGTTTTCTCTGTACTGCGCGACAAATCCAGCGGTTGGAACAGTCAGTCCCAATCCAAAATATCTTGCACACACCTTTTTTTTTTTAGATCTATCTCTCTGTCGTTTGCCTGGAACTATTCCTTAAATTAATAATTTCACTGGGACATTATGTCGTTTTACATGATCAAAATATTGTCTTTCTGGCATTATGTCGTTTTACATGATCACAATATTGTCTTTCTCTCTCTCTCTCTCCCTCTCTCTCTCTCTCTCTCTCTCTCTCTCTCTCTCTCTCTCTCTCTCTATATATATATATATATATATATATATATATATATATATTTATTTATAAATCAATTTTAAATATTTTAATTTCTTGTAAACTTGACATGTTTCCTCGTTTTCCCATCAATTATATTCCGAAAATCCTTCTGTAACATTTGCATTCGACTTTGTTGATGTTTTTATTTTCCTGCAGTTCTTTTAATTGTCTCTGTTTCACAGCCACATGTTGAGGTGAAAATATAAGTTCTTAGTAAACGCTTAGAAACATAGTTTTGTTTTGCTTTACCAGTTCCTTGCCATAAGTTTTACAATTGTTTTCATTTATTCGTAGCTGTGTCCAATATTTGTTTGATCTCATAGCTAATTCTTAGATAATTTGCTGTCTTTGACCACGATATCTAAAATTGTTATCTTTCCAATATTTCTTAATTAATATAAATTTATGTAAAGTATTATAAACATGTGATTGTATGTATAGTTTGTATATGTTTTATATATGTTGTTAAAATGTGTGTTATTGTTGAACTGAGGTAGAAGTGCTGCATTTAACTATTTTATTGCACTGCTTTAATCAATTTCTCAGTGTCTCATTTTTCTCTGACATTTCTTATGTGAATGTTAAATAGAAAAGGTGATACAAAACACCCCTGTTTAACATTAACACCCCATTGCTCAATACAAAACTTGCCTGATATATCATTTTCAATGTGCTAAACCGTTTATTAGTCTTTATGAGGAATTTGTACAATATTCATTATGTGAGGGAAAAATCCCATACCTAGCATTAATTTACACATTATCTGGCGTTGAATGGGGTTCAATGGCTTCTGTGCATTAAACAAAGTATGAACAGAGATTAATGTTGCACTCTCGGCATTTTAAGTTATTCCTGTCTCTCACCTCGGAGTTTCATGCTCACAATAATCAATGTGTTTATTTGTGATAAGTATCTTCTGTGATATTATCACCTTTTGTGTGACATATCTCTGTTAACAGGAAAGAGTTATATGTAGAATTTGACTATCGCTAAAAAAATGTATTATTCCTTACATTAATTATGCATCTGAATTATCGTCACTTTGTTTTAGAGATTTTAGCTGACCAAAATATTTATTATATCTAACTATGACTGAAGACAATAATGCAAACTTTAAGAAATATTTATTATATGGAGTAAGCCAACATCTAACCAACCTAATTAAAAGTCTCTACATCAACAGCATCTCACAGTCACAACAGCAGCAGGCTAAACAGACCACTTCGACGTTAGATCATGTGTTGCGTACTATACTCGTTACTGTTTATTAAAAATAGTAGGAAGTATAGTACATGTATGTTTAGATTCATGGACCATAAATGCAAGTTATCCAACCCTTCGGAGACAGAGGAGATCAACGATTTTCTGTTTGTAGACGATCAGGCAAAATAGAAGACCTACAAGAACACTTAAATTGGGTCAAGAGCAGAAGCACAAACTACAATATGAACTAAGACAAGTAGAGGAATTCAAATACGAGAGAGAGAGATTTAAGATGCATCAAAGATTGTCAAATCATTGGACAAATATTTACCACTATTGTCGAACAAGGAAATAACTCTGGAGGCAAAACGGGCACTCAGCGATTCAATTTTGTATCCCAAATTTGTGCTACCAATGTCAGTCTTGGACCCTAGATGCAAGAACAATAAGAAAAATAACTTCTACTGAGATTAAGTGTGTTAGACGAATAACAGGAAATAACCTGAGAGGCAAGATGAGAAATGAAGAACTGAGAGAAAAAAAAAAGGAATAAACCCGCCCCCCCCACCCCGGCGTACAGATATAAAGAAACAAGAGACAAAATAGTTTGGCCACGTGACAAGGCAGAGGGAAGAAAACTAGGACTAACCTCCGACATAGAATATATATATATAAAGAAGCACAGATAAAATGGTTTGGCCACTTGACAAAGCAGCGTGGCGAAAACACAACACAACTAGCCCTCAATACACGTTACGATAATACCAGACCTAAAGGTAGAGCATGGAAAAAGATGGATGGACGGAATATTAGAAGCACTGGGAAACATTACAGAAGCAGAGGCGAACAGAAGAGCAAGGGACCGCAAACGGTATTTCCCCTCGACGCTGAAAGGCAGATGAGCAAGGAAAGAAGAGGAAGAAGAAATATTTATATATAACTGTTGTGGTATGTTTCATTTTTAAAGCTGGAGCTAAACTGTTGACCCAAGATGATATCTCACTCGGTTTGAGTCCAGGCAGTTTGGGTATTGAGGCCTGGGAGTATACAGTGCCAAACTTTGGGTCCACGAGGATTGCAGTCACGAAAAGTGCGCCACATATTCCAGTTGTTAGACAACTCATTTGTAAGTATAACAATAATGATGAAATCTTTTTGGTAGCGGAAAGATAATTTCGTTGTGTATTGTTGTGTATTGTTGTGTATTGTTGTGTATTGTTAAAGTTGAAAGAATTGATTAATTACTATTCCTTATAATCTGTTATGAGGGAAAACATTTAACGTCTTCAAAGTGGCACAAGTCTGCTTTCCTTTGTTTGATAATTAATTATTTCATCATCATTATCATCAAGTACCAACCCTGCTGGTGTAGGTGATCATGTCACTCCACAACTTTCGATCTGGATAGTTATTTATCATTTCCGTTGTTTCCATCTGCCAAGCCATTCTCTAAAGCTGTCTGGTATCTTTTCTCCTTGCTTCCCTCTATCTCTTCATCTCTCGATTTTTCCAGATGTTGCGTTATATTCCAGCTGTTCCTTTCTCATTACATGGCCAAAAAATGATGATTGTTTCTTATTAATATTGGAAATTAGCTCTCTTTTTGCTTTGACCTCTTTCAGAACATTTTCATTACTCTTCTTAGCTGTCCATGGTATTCTCACCATTCGTCTGTAAAACCACATTTCTTCAGTCTCCAGTAATTTTCTTGTCTGTTGTCCTAAAATTCATGATTCACATCCATATGTTAAGACTGGCTCTACATAACATTTAAGAACTCTTTTCATTGTTTCTGTTGTCGAAAATGGATTGTACACTATCTTTCTAATTTTTTTGGAAAGCTGCTTTTGCCTGAGCCATCCTGCATGTCACCTCTGTTGTACATCTACCATCTGAGGTTAACAATGTTCCCAGATATTTAAATTCATTTACCTGTTTTAATATTGTTCCACTTGTCTTCATTGTGCACTGCGGTGATGACATTTTTATTGTTGTTACCATTACTTCTGTCGTTTTTTGCTTTCATTCACTATAATGTCTAACATTTCTTGTAACTCATTTTCACTCTTAGCGATTTAGACTGTATCATCAGCATAACTTAGATTATTTATATTAATGATAAATTAAAATACATTATATTTTAATTAATTTATGTATTAAAATAAAATTAATTATTTAGCAAAACAATTTGATAATTAATGAAGAGAGACAACTTAAAATATAAATTTATGACAAAAAACGTAGGAATAAATATTACATATTTCATTGTGTGACTGCAATCAATATAGAGGTATATCTCTGCTCAGCCATGTAGGAAAGCTATACGCCAAAATCTTGGAAAAAAAGCTGAGACCAATAATAGAACTACAGTTAAGCGATTCTCAAATGGGGTTCCGAAAAAAACAGAGGATGTACCGACGCACTATTCACACTAAAACAGCTTCATGAAAAAACGACAGAACACAATAAAAACTTATACATAGCCTTCATTGACCAGGAAAAAGCATTCGACAGAGTGAACAGAGAACAACTGTGGGAGATACTAACATCGACAGAGTGAACAGAGAACAACTGTGGGAGATACTAAAACATACGGAGTAAGCCAACATCTAATCAACCTTATTAAAAGTCTCTACGCCAACAGCAGCTGCAGGGTCAGAACAGCAGCAGGCTATACAGACCACTTCGAAGTTAGATCAGGTGTAAGACAGGGTGCGTACTATCCCCCCTACTGTTTATTACATACATGGACCATATATGCAAGCTAGCCAACCTATCAGAGACAGAGGAGATCAACGAGCTTCTATTTGCAGACGACTAGGCACTAATACATGAAACAATAGAAGACCTACAAGAACACTTAAACAAACTCAACATCTTAGGAACAAAATACAACATGAAAATCAACATCAACAAAACAGAAGTCATGAATGTCGCCAAAAATAAACAGAACATCAACATAACTATAGAAGGCAGACAACTAAAACAAGTAGAGGAATTCAAATACCTAGGAAGTCTAATGACAAACGATAATTCCCAAACAGCAGAGATAGAATCAAGATGCAACAAAGCTTGTCAAATCATCGGACAGTTATCACCACTATTGTCCAGCAAGGAAATAACTCTGGAGGAAAAACGAGCACTATACAATACAATCTTCATCATGCAGCTCCTCTCGTACACTTTCTGCAGCTTTAATTCTCTGAACCCAGCGACTAACTGTGCTCCTATCGACTGCAGAACATTTGTACACTGCACACAGTCGTTTATGAGTGTTTGCCACAGTTTCTTTTTCCGCAACCAGAAATTCTATGACAATTCGCTGTTTGTAACGGACATTGTTGACAAGCTCCACATTTTAACGGTTCATAGATTGCGTAATATTTTTCAGAATGCTGTGCAATTTGGTGCACATAATTGGAACATGTCATATTCCAAGTGTGCAAAATTTCATATTCCTATCTTTATTATTAGCCGAGAAAAAAATTGGTGTGCATTACTTTTTTACCTCCCCTCGTATCATACTTTTGATCGATTAATTAATGACTTTCCTTTCTTTTATCGTTTCTTTATTTCACAGCAACGAGTCCTGGTGCCTCAGAGGTCGAGATCTTTCTCAACCCAAAACTAAGCATTGACGATGCTACACTCTTAACCATACCAGCTGTCTGCCCTCCTGCTACATCAGTCGGTTAATTTAGGATTACCCGGACGCATCATCACATTTACTCAATATGGGGATCTTAATTTTGTAATAAACAAACACAACCATATCATACAGAGAACACGTGCAATTCAGCTATAACTGTCTCATCAAGAACATTATTCACTACTTAATACATTCGTTGACAACAATAGAGTAGAATCATTGTGTTATTCATCATCGTCATCATGTGCCATACCGGTTGGCGTAGGCGATCATGTCCTTCCACAATCTTCTATCTACAGTGCATCGTATCAGTTGTGCTGTTGACTGTTTTCCATGCCATGACACCAAGCTTTCCAGTATTTTCTCTCCTTGTCGTCCGCGATCTCTTTTTCCTGTTATTTTGCCAGTTGTAACCAAGTATTCCAACTTTCCTCTTCTCATCATCTGTCCGAAAAATGCTTTTGTTTCTTTCTTATGTTTTTTAGGATCTCCCTTTTTGTGTTGGTCTCTTTGAGAATTTCCTCATCGGTCGTTTTAGCTGTGTCTTTAGGTGTACCTTGTTTATTGTGTTATTATGTTGTACAAAAAATACTACCCAAAAAATAGAAATGGCCGGGGCTTTTTCTATATCTCAAGTTGTTGTAGGATGTTAAATGGTTGCTTGGAGCAGCTTCTTTGTGATAATTTCTTTCTTAAAGGATGTTCTGACTCAGAATATTTATCATCTGAAGTTACAGATTCCAAAATTAAAACACACAGTACTTCATTCATTGCAACAAGTAATGTAAAACTATCAACAATAAAAAAAATAATGTTACCTAAAAACAGTGTGCTCTTATGATTTTGTTACATATTTACATATGACGATTTCTTGATGGTGCATGAATGGAGAGTTTTGATGGGTAAATGCAATTTGTTCTGGAAAAAAAAGAGTCGAAACTATGCATGTATTTAATAAATATAAAAAGAAAGAAGAATCAAATGAGAACAATGCGACAGTGATGCTGTGAAATGTTAGATTAAGTAACACAATGTCTCAAAGTGTCAATCAAATGTATAAGCTGACTATGCAGAAATAGACAATTATTTTCACTAAAAATTATCAAATTTGACACTATCAAATATGAGAATGTGTAAAAGATCCATAACAATATTGTTTATAACAATTAATCAAATAATATCTCGATAACATAATCGAGAATAATTATCATCAGACGAAGACTTAAAAACATCCATGGAATGTTTAGAACCCTCTTCCTATCTACTCCCTGTGGAGCATAGATCTTCAACAAACACTTTCCAAGTCGTTTTGTTTCTTGCCGTTCTTTTAAGATCATTCCATGTCTTCCCCATCATCTTCATCTCTGCTTCTATCTGTCTTCTCCAATGATTTCTTGGTCTTCCTCTTTGTCTTTACCCCTGGGGATTCCAAAAAAAAAGGGTCTATTGTGTAATACTCTCAGTTGGCTTCCGCAGTGTGTATCCTATCAAGCGCCATCGTCTTCGCTGTATCTCTTCATCCACTGGTATTTGACTGGTACATTTCCATAATTCTATGTTAGTGATTTTGTCCTGCCATTTCCATCCTTTTATTCTGCGCAAGCATCCATTAATGAAGGTCTGTTTCTTCATGATTGTCATTTTGGTGGTACTTCATGTGTCACAACCAAATAGCATGACTGACTTAACACTGGAGTTGAACGAAACAGAACATTATATAACAACTAGACTGTCGCTCAAATCATTTAAACACGTCAGCAAGAGTAGAGTCAGAAAAAGTATCTACACACAGCCGCCATGACACCTAGTACAGTAATTATGTAAAGAAAAAAAGATGTTTCAGCATTCCAGATAAGACTAGATCAAACATCATGGTCTTGACTCAGGCGGTCTTCATTGAGGTCAAATACAAGCGAAATAAATTACAAATCATAAGAATCCATATTAATAAAAATGAACAGTATGACGGTAGCGGGCCAGAAGCATTGCTGCATATTCAGGTGTTCAAATTAAGAATAAATAAAAATTGAAAACAGAATAAGAGTCTAATTAGGACAGACGCATAATGATTACTACAAGGAGATATGTTAAAGTATTGAGGATTTACGTGAATACCACGCAGAACTGCTAACAAAAATGGTGTATTTACTATAACATAATTAAAAATAAGACTTATTAGCTTTGCGAGTAAGACACAATTAAAGAAACCAAAGTTTCGACTCAAGCATAGCTGTTCTTTTATCTACCCATCATAACCTCATTTACACGTGGTTTTCATGTCTGTTTCTACCATTATTTCTGTCTCCTGTTAAGTTAATTCTTGTTTCTTCTAATATATCTCCGTCTGACTTCACTATCGATTATTTCTAATTCTCCATAGAAGTGGTCCGCCTTAGCTCTCTTTTATTTATTTTCCTGTTTTGTCTTCTATTTGTGAATGGTGATCCGCCTTCTTGGATACATTAAACTGGAACTCCCGTTAAAATTATAGTTAAATTACATGTTCCTTGTTTAAATATTCTTTATTCATCGTGAACGTCTTAACGTATCACACTGGAACGTCAATAGATGACGTGTTCTCTGTTTTCCTCACATTCCAGGCGTTTCCTTACTTTCTAAGGTCAGGTCAAGTTACACTATAACGTATGAACATATTGTTGTGTACCAACCCAGTGACCTTTGCTTGCAAGCGGTCATCCAGTTAATAACAACTCTTATGTCATGATGTACAAGTTTTACTGCTATCAAACTGACCTTAGTTTACAGAGCCATCAACTGGGTGTTGGGGTTTTGTTGCCTCATTAGAGTCAGGTCAATGTTAAGTTATTTCTATTTTCCTTCAAAGTAGGACAAATTACTGCCAGATATTTGGTAACAAAGTCAAACATCATGAGCTGCATTTTAACAATGGGAGGTGATTATTATCAAGTCACAGTGTTGTGAATGCTAAACAACGGACCATCGTTTGCAACTATTTTCAAAGTTATTTGTAATTTGTCCAGCTCGCTGGCCTTCCTAGTTTGAACACTTTTTTTTACCAGAAAACAGGCTTCGGGTGCATTCAACTAGATTGGTAAGCCTTTACAAGAGGATGATGACGATCCCCATCTAGGTGGTTTCTATGGCTACAAATTGTTGTAGCACGCCTTGCCATGAGATTTAATTTCATTAAAAGACACAGTTACTTGGTTACCCGACATCGTAACTTTGCTAGCAGGTCGTTCATCAAAGTATAACCAAAGTAGAGGAATTCGTTATTATCGTTATATTTTTACACACGAAAGCCACACTTTAATTATAATTGTAGATTTGTTGATGCACAACAAAGGAGAGTAGCAATACGATTTTAGATACTTTAAGTCTCACTCGACTTATTATGGCTTCTGATAAGAATTTGGAACAAGCAGCAGTGATAAGGCAAAGAAAACATTGTACCTAATGAAGTAAAAAGATTAGTTAGCGAGGTTTACTTTGCCTATTTACTTATTCAATCTTCTCAACGATGCGCTTTTTAAAGACCTGATATATCAGATTTACGCTTAATGGTGGTATTATTTTAAATATATAAAATATATGCATATGTGTTATTGATAAAAAGAAAGTCCCAAACCGATTTAAATCTCATTAATAAAAAAAAATCAAAATAAAGTAATAATAAAGTAATATGCGACCTAAAATTGTTGAAACAAACAGATCCAACATACACGACTTGTAATGCAATAATAACAAAGACAGGAGTGATAATCTTGAAAGTGCCACGGATACATTTGTAATTTGGGACATAGCCAGCGGCGGAAAAAGCAACCCAAAAATAACAACAAATAGAATATAGTCTTTAAAAGGTCGAATTTGAACATCTAAACCAAGAAGATAGAAGATAAAATCGGGGGCAGCAAAGTATCTATTTTTTTTTTACTGTCATTGTACTTTTATTAGGTACATGATATAGTACAAGAAAAAAGAAAATAAGGCACAAAAATGCACATCTAATGAAGAGTGTAAAGAGAAAAGTGACTTCTAAATAAAGACAAGAGATAACTTTCAGCCATTTGGAAATGATTAAATAAAAAATGCTTGTTTATTCCGATCACAATAATTTCAATTAATTGATACCTCAACAGACATAACAGCAACAATTAATAAAAGTGTTGACAAGAAACGATAACTTTGCAAACAAAAAAAAAAAGAAAGAAAAAATAGAGTTTGAAAATGCGATTGCCATGCAATATACTTCGACTTCTCAAATTCGTAATTGCTTGCTTGCTTGCTTACGTTCGCCCGATGACTAAAGTATTCTAGAGTATTCGTAGACTGTAGAATTCCTCTTCGTCATCCGCCATTAAAAGGACGTTAAGTGGGCGTGTCTGCGTTGTGTTGTGGTTTGCAGTATAACTGTTATATTTGCGCCTTTCGGCCCAACACATCCGACTTCAGCACGATATTTTTGAGTACTAGACTAGACAGGTTAGTCTGTTACTGGAGGCACCACGCAGAGGTGGAGCAGGGCCTGGACGGTTTTGGTTCACCGATCGTAGCCATCAGCTGTGGGTAGCTGACAACTTCCAGCTCTGGTGCTGGGAGGCGCGCCTTCGCCTCCAAATTCGTAATTGAAATGTATCTAAAGGTGATCAAAAGCTTAATAAACATTTCTTAAACATTTAGTAATCATTTCTTTGCGATCTCTACTTGAAATCTATTATTGGATGATATAACAAGTTGGGATGTATTTGTTCATCATCTTCATCTGATGACTGTTGCTCCTTATCGTCCACCATTAAAAGGGCGTTAATTGGACGTAGATGCTAGGTATAGTCTATAATAAGCTGCAAGATGTTCAGGTCAATAATTTTGAGAACCGAGTTTGCTTCCCAATCGGACCCTAATCTCTTGGTCAGGCTGGTAAGTCTGTTAATGTAGGCACCACGAATAGGTGGAGTAGTATTTGAATAATTTTTGCCTCCCTGGTTCAAATAGTCTGAATTTATGCAAGCAATTACTCCATTTATTTACACATTAAAAGTAATTATATATTTGCTTATTCTATCTCTATTTATTGTCCTTTCGAGCCGTAGACGGCACATAGGGCAGAACCACAATCTCAAAAACAGAAAGATTGCGTGCCAAAGTGGCACATATTGCAGAGATCACTACTCTAAAATATATGGTGCTGTTTCCATAACAATACTTCCGATTATATTCTAATTATGTTTGTGAGTAATATACATTATCCAGGGTTCATTTATTTTGCATTGAAAGTGAAAGAAAGAAAATAACAGCTAAATGTGGCAGATAGAAACCACTATTGATTTAATGAATTGAATTATGTCTTGGGGGTGGGGGTGTTGAGTGGGGTGGGGGTTGGGGTGGGGGGGGTTACTTAGTTTCCGATAAAATTCCCATGACGTAAATATCCATAATATATAATATACCAAAAGATATAAGATTCCACCACCCTTGCTGTTTGTTCTTTCTTGTAAACATCTTCATTCAAAGATATCACATTCAATATTTACAAGAAAATGAAGATCTGTTATTTTGTCCGTACATGCCTGAAATGCTAAAATACAACAAAAGTTTTATATCTGTGAACAGCACATGCACTCTTACTTTGTTATCAGTTGAACCTATCTCTTGTTTTTGACATTACCTTGGATCTCGTTAAAAAAGTACCATTTTAATTATTTCTGCTTACGTTATTTTATTTTTTCCTGTCGTTTCTTAACAAATTATAAGACTATAAAAAGATATTCTTATTTTTCTGTTGGGTTGATCAGAGTGTTTGCTGACTTGCTTGATAAGGTTATCTGTTTCTAACTTTCAAGGTTACCGAAAAGTGATTTGCTTGCATACATATTTTTATATTGCTCTTTAATTTGTGTAACTAAACAAGCGAGTGTCTGAGATAAGAACATACGTCAAAAAAAAAAAAACCGTAATGATCAGCAGGTTTAATTTCACCAAATCGTATAAAAGAAGAAGCTTAGTAAATTAACTTTCATCAGATTATCATATTGCATGGACAAGTTTTCATCACGCGAAATAATCATGTTATTTATCGTTCTAGCCTCGGTATTCTTGGTGACTATACACGGCCAGGCTGAGGATCCAACGAAAGTTTGTTTGCCTGACGTGCTTCAGATTCAACTTGCTTCACTAAATTTAAATGTGAGTTGTTGCACATGATGATGATTATATTACTGCTTCATGGCATCAAGAGGAGAAACATTAAACATAAGTGTATTCATCCTTTTTTTCATTCATTCACATCCACAATAACTTTATCTTTCTTCTTGTTTCAATATTTTCGACGATTCATCGTTTATAGAAAAACTAAATGTGTATAAGATGGCATGACGTCTATAAGAATTCCGGTGTGTCGTGCTAGGTTTTTTTAAAGCTACAGTATTTTTACATTATATTATAATTGCCGGTACCTTAGACTTGCTGGTATTATCTAATGACATTGAAATGTAACTCATTTTATAAGTTTCTCATGATTGTCTCTGCAATCAAAACCTTCACAGAAACAGTCTGTGAACGCTTCAAGAGATGATGGGACCGACGGTGGGTCTGGTATGAGGATGATCCAACTACAATAGAATTGATTCCATGAATAGAATCTTGATTGCATTTTAGTATGTTTCGTCTAACTTTATTTCTATTCATCTTGATTAGTGTGCGACTAAATTAATAGTAAAAGAGTATTGCAAATATCCCCAGCGAAAATTTATTTACACAATTCTACTCTCACTTGGAGATGACGAAACTCCCCATCTTGCTGACTAAATAAACAACTAAACAAGAAAAACAAACTTACTTTTCTTACTTCCCCCTGTCCTTGTTGCCTTTTAGCAACAAAGGGAAATATAGTTGATAGGTCAATGTTCTGTTGTGTGTCTCTGGATAGTGGTTCATCGTGGTGTCCATCGACATGTACGGTAGATAACTATATCTTTGTCTTGGAAACAAAAGCGTCACTAAAGTCAGTCTATTACTCTCTCGTTTCCATGAAGCTTCTCTGACCAGAACAGTAAATCCGCTTCCGTTTTGCATATTTTCCAGTCTTGGCTTATCATCCGTTCTTGCATGAAGATCATCAAAATGGAAGTTGCCTAATGCCTAATGGGGCTGACAGAATCACACCCCCGCAACTATACAGGAGTTATACATTTTAGACTTTCTGTAATATTTGTTCTGCACCTGTTCAATCAATCTATTAGGCTTCAGCACTTATTACCTCATTCTCATATTGCTTGTTATAAATTAAGCTGAACCTTGCTGTGCAAAATTTTTGTCACCGACCCGAACCTACATGCGTAAATCTTAAACCTGTCCTTAAACAGAGGCGGACCTAGTAAACTGGCACTGGTCTACTTAGAAGCTTCAGGCAAATCATAAAGGAACACTATATTATAACTAACTAATGAATGAAATATCTCTAATACATAATAGTACGGTGTAGCAAGACAATCTAAACAAATGTAAGAAAATGGGTAGATGAATACAGCACAGCTTGCAAAATCAAACAATTAAACGGTTTGGACATATAGCTCATTTGCCAGCAAGCATCATCATTATTGTTATACATTAACCGTTAACAGTTAAATGAAAGAACAAAAGCGGAAAAGGAAGAAAGGAACAGTTTTAAATTTAAGATGAGTGAAATAAGTAAACATCATACAAATTACTATGCAGGAAAAGACTGAATTACTTTGATAATAGCACCCACATTTTACACGACACTGAAAATCATACGAGAATAGAACAAATTCGTAAATAATTAATTCCCCCCCCCCCCACCCCCCTCAAGCTTACATGTATGTTTCTTTCCGTTTGTATGGGTCTTCTTTTTATTTTCTGTGCTTTTCACTTTTATTTCTAGGGTTCTTTCACTAAAGAAATATGTAATGATATTACCCCTTTCTTCTCATTTACACTTTCAGCTCATTATTAATAGAGAACCGTATACCAGTGTTGGAAAAATGCGTCCTCTAGGCGATTTAGCTGAATATTTAGAAGCGGACACCTGGTTTCTTTGGACAGTGAGAAATTGCATCCATGCAGAGATAATACACTTTCCTGTGTGTTACCGGGGCCTCATTATCAGGGAAGTAAAGAATAGTGACACTGTGACCTTTCAGGCATGTCGTAAGAGGCGACAAAGGAGTTTGATCGATGGCTCAACAAGCTGTCATTGTAAAAAGTATTGTTATGGAAACGGCGCCATATATTTTAGAGCAGTGATCTCTGCAATATGTGCCATTTTGACATGCAAGGTTTCTGTTTTTGAGATTGTGGTTCTGCCCTATGTGCCGTCTTCGGCTCGAAAGGACAATAGATAGATAGAGATCACTCGGTCACATTCTTCAGAACCGTGTGTCCACGAGATGTGCTACTCTTAGGCGTTTTCTCAAAAAGACAATAGTCCTTTGGTTTATCTATAGCAATATATTTATCTGATTAAATAATAAAATAACAACTAAGTTTTACATAAATTAACATTTCTCTTTTGATATATGCTTTATTGTATTTTTTTTTAATTTTCAGTTCACTGGACATATTGTTTACAACTTCCCCAAAAATGTAGTAGCAGTCCAGCTCAGTTTGGGGATTCGACAAGTGTTTGATTTAGCTACCGTGAGTCTTATATCACGTTTCTTTCTTAAAATAGATTTAAAAAAAACACACACAAAATATATTTTTATTTTCTGATTACCTCTAATCTCTTATAATCTCTAATTTATGAAAGAGAATGTAATTTTAGCTGTTTCGCTCTATCATAGTTCTGCCGAAAAACAGTCTTATGGGGAGAAGGAGATATATTTGAGTGGGATCTTCTTCTTTTCTTCTTTTTTCTTTCTTTGATACCCCTAAAATATGTCGTGGTTTATATCATTTGTCGTTCTTGAGCTGCTCGAACTGTCTGAATTAGTGTTTTCCTTTGTTGTTACATGTCTCTGTCACTGCATCTATCCATGTTCTTCTGGGTCTTCCTCTTGGTCTCTTTCCATGCATTCTTGAGAAGAACGCCCTTGATGGTGATTGGTGAGGATTCATTCTGACCAGGTGGCCAAACCATTTAAATTGTTGTTCTATATATTCTTGGCAGGGTTTAGCTCCTACCATTTTTCTTATGGTTTATTTTGGTATTCTATCTCTTCTTGTGTTGTTACTTTTCTCAAGCGTCGCATCTCACATGTATTGATCTTTCTTAATTGTGATTTAAAAAGAGTCCATGTTTGACTTTCATAGCACTAAGTTGGTATGAAAATGCTATTTATCATTTGTTGTTTAGCTGGCATAGAAATGTTTGGATGTCTTAGCAATGGTGAAAGCTGGTATGTAACAGCATTTGCTTTTTGTATTCTCATGTCAATTTCTCTGTCTAGTTTTCCATCTTCTGTGAACATTGTGCCCAGATACTTGAATTCCTCTACATGTTTTATTTCTTTATCTCTGACCTTAATGTTGAAATGGGTGTCTTAATTTGCTTATTCACATAGCCTCTGTTTTTGATGTGTTAATTTTCATACTGTAGTTTGTGCAACTTTTATCTAGAGATGTTATATGCTGTTGTGGCAGGTTTTCATCCACATATATTAGTCATTGGTCATCTGCGAAGAGTAGCTCGATGATGTTGGAATTTTCGACCTCTATGCTATTATTTGATTTTTCCTTATTGTTGGTTGTTTCCATGTTTATTTTGTCCATATATATGATGAAGAGGAGTGGTGAGAGGACACATCCTTGTATTACACCTGTTGTAACCAGAAACCATTCTGACAGACCTTCCGATATTCTAACGGCACTTTGACTGTTTTTATATAAAGCCATTATGGCTTTATTGCTTATGAATGGAATCAAAGAGACAAACTGTTTAACAAAGATTAGTTACATTTTATGTTGATAACTTTTATCAGATGTTCTACCAAAAGTAATTATAAATACAAAGAGCTAAAGGTTTAATCTTTCCACAGACATTAGTGTCCACATGCCTGGATATTTTTTTTTTTCATTTTCTCTATGGCTGTCACTTATTTTCAAGGTTATATCACCCACCTTGACATGGTATTCGTGCAGTCTCTTCGTATTTCTTTTTACAAGATCATTTTGTGCTTTAGTTTCACGCCCAGCATAACTGAGGGCATTCAGAATGTCACGCAGTCCTTCGTTCTTCCGCACTCAACATCAACTAAACTAGCAAGCCTGTCAGCACGTCAATCACCAATCTGAGTAAATGATTGCGTCACTCTCAGAAGAGTTCTCAAAAATCAAGGCCTGCACTTCTGCCTTAACGGCTAAGATGTGTTGCAGTCTCTGTCGAGAAAGGACGTACGTCACTGACCCATTCTTCACCGGATTCTGTTTTGTACCGGGTTCGCATTACGTCATATATGAACAGTTCCTGACAACCAATTGATTACCAGAAACAACAATGCAGTCCGACTAGGTCTTCATCAGCTCTTGCAACATATTCTAACGCATGAAGTTAACTTTGAATCCTTATTTTAAGATCCGTAAGGGACATGCCTGGAATAACAATTAGTGGTAATAATATAAATAACCTCATATATGCTGATGATACAGTCTTAGTCGCTAAGAGTGAAAATGAGTTACAATAAATGTTAGAAATTATAGTGAAAGAAAGCAAGAGTAAAGGACTCCGCCATAATAACAAAAAGACAGAAGTAATGGTAACAACAAAGAAAATGTCATCACCGCAGTGCACAATAAAGACAAGTGGAACTATATTAAAACAGGTAAATCAATTTAAATATCTGGGAACATTGTTAACCTTAGAAGGTAGATGTACAACAGAGGTGAGATGCAGAATGGCTCGAGCAAAAAGCAGCTTTCCAAAAAATGAGGAAGATATTGTGTAATCGATTTTTGACAATAGAAACAGGAAAAAGAGCTCTTAAATGTTTTATAGAGCCAGTCTTAACATATGGATGTGAATCATGGACAACAGGACAACGGACAACAAAATCATTGAGGCTGTAGAACTGTGGTTTTACAGAAGAATGTTGAGAATACAATAGACAGCTAAGGAGAGTAATGAAAACGTTCTGAGAGAGGCCAACGCTAAAAGAGAGCTAATTTCCAATAATAGGAAGAAACGATAATCATTCTTTGGCCGTGTAAGGAGAAGGGAACAGCTGGAATATATTGTGACACCAGGGAAAATTGAGGACGAAGAGATAGAGGAAAGCAAAGAGAAAAGATACCAGGCAGTTTAAGAGAATGGCTTGACAGAAGGTCAACAACGGAAATGATAAATAACTGTCGCGATAGAAAGTTGTGGAGAAACTTGATTACCTAGCCAGCAGGCATGGTACGTGATGATGATGTTGAATCCTTGACCACTTTCAGCCCAAATACTGCACGGGGTCTTGGCTCAACTAACGACCACACATTACTTTCAATATATTGTATATTTACTATGTTTGCCTATCACGATAATGTATTTATACATAAAAACAATACATGTTAGTGTTAAAATTGCTAGTAGTGTGACTGTTTATTTCAACTTTGATCTACAGTCTACGCTATCAACAATCAACGTTACTGATGGGAAATGTGAAAGAAGTACACCTCCCAAAGATCTTAGTATTCTCTTTGCTAAATGTTTGCCAGGTAAATAACACATTTCTTTTAGTTGATCAAGATGTTTTTCTTAAACTTATTACCCTTATGTATGTTCACACTCATTATAATTCATATAAAAAGATAATTATATCAGAGTTCTCTTTGTATCACATAATTGTGCCATTGTGGCCATAAGTGATACTTTACATATTGTTACAGATGTGGCTTTCTTATCTATATTTTTACTTACCTAACTGGCATATCGATCCATGGCGAACAGTTTTTTTTTTTCGAATCTCTTCCTGCCTTGATATTTTAGATAAACAGAAGTAACAGCTCAGATAGTAATCTCACCAATTTTAACAAACAGAAGTAACAACTCGGATAGTGCTCTCACCAATGTTCACAAACAGAAGTAACAACTCAGATAGTGTTCTCACCAATTTTAACAAACAGAAGTAACAACTCGGATAGTGCTCTCACCAATGTTCACAAACAGAAGTAACAACTCAGATAGTGCTCTCACCAATTTTAACAAACAGAAGTAACAACTCAGATAGTGCTCTCACCAATTTTAACAAACAGAAGTAACAACTCAGATAGTGCTCTCACCAATTTTAACAAACAGAAGTAACAACTCAGATAGTGCTCTCACCAATTTTAACAAACAGAAGTAACAACTCAGATAGTGCTCTCACCAATTTTAACAAACAGAAGTAACAACTCAGATAGTACTCTCACCAATTTTAACAAACAGAAGTAACAACTCAGATAGTGCTCTCACCAATGTTCACAATCTTCTAAAGCTAAAGAGATTAAAGTGCACATTTGTGTCATGACTTTATTTCCTACGCTTTACCTTTCACAATGTGCTCCCAACCAACAGGTTTGTTTATCCTGGCCTCACTTTCCACTTACTTGGCTTAGAAGACCATTCTTGCGGCTTTAAAATCGTTGATATAACACTTGGAATTCGAGGCACACGCAAACTCATTTATCACAGCAGTAAATTGGAGGCACAATACAGAAAACATTCTTTAAAGATTAATCACTCTGTCCAGGTTCTTGTACACGAGGATACATCTACATAAGCTAATAGATCTCTACTAAAACACATCGTTGGAAAACTGTTTCTTTGAATTTGTTTTATTGTTTTAACTGCAGTACAGATTAGATCTTCCGATCTTTGAATTGACTCGTCACCAAGTGCAAAGATTTGCGAAGGATGTCAACGTCAAAGTTTTGGGTAATTGATACATTAATGATGCTAGACATCCAATCCAGACGAACTGATGGATGCCATAAATGAAACCGACGAGGCTGAAACTTTTTTTTTTTTGCGTTCACCAGCTTTGACCTCTGACGAAGTCCATAAAGTCTAAGAACTGAATTTTGCGTGTTAATCCTTTTTTCCATGGCAGCCGTGTGCACAGGGGTCCCTCACCACACAGGCAAATACTCCGTCTTCGGAGGTACTCATATTTTTTTCCGTCCATGTATAATTAATGTTTCAAGCCGGGCCTCGCTTCTGAGTCCAGGGGTGGTTGCCGCAGAGAGAATTCATAAAAAAATATCCCAACTGGTGTAGCCAGGATTTGAACCCACAACCTCGCTGTCTCGAGGCCGGTGTCTTGCCTCAAGACCAACCAGGAAGAAATTGAAAATGTATAAGACAAAGTCAGAAACATTTCTGCGCGTCTCTTTCAGAAATTTGCGAAGTTTTTAAAAAAGAGACACTTAAATGGCTTAAGAAACAACAATGATCTGATCTAGTACTAATATTACGACAAATTCGAGTAGATTTTATCGCTGTACATAGTTTAAAAGTGTATACGTCTTTTGTCAATTAAAACCTATTTTCATTCAAACTGTTCCAACTTTGAACATGCAGTTTCCTATTGGTTTTTAGTTGTTGTTTTTAGTATTTATACTTATAAATGCAGCTATTATAGTGTTATTTGGTGAAACTTCAATAACCTTTTCTGTATTCATGTAACAACTTTGATTACTGTGTGTTATTACGTATAGTAAATAATTGGTTATTCGGATTCTTTTTATTATCTGATTGACTCCTGGTTATAGTCAGGATAGTCGAGATTCTAGATTATTTGTTTATTGTCCTTCTTTACGGTTTTTCTATACTTTCCTCACATGTATTTAGACAATATTCTGAACAGCATTTTGCACTCATAGAGTGGGTAATTAAAGGGGCTGGTGGTGTCCCAAATTTCCCACTGAGGTGTATCTCATGAATTCACACTTATCCGCCATTTTTTAAACTCAACAAAATAAGAGAAACATCAGTCGTTAATCGATCGATCTTTAACAATATTTTTGTGTACATCCTATTTTAACTGAGGGGCTACCTAACATCAACATTTGCCATGAGAGTCTATTTCTCAAAGTTTCATAACAGCGGGCATGACAATCCTGTACACTGAAACCTGGGATTACAAATATCATAGATAGGGAATATTGGAAACAAAATGTGAACGTTCACATGTTCCTTTATCAAATAATAATCATTGTATAACCGGAAGAAAGGAACCATTTATGTGTTTAAATGTGCCACTTTTCATGTCAATGGACATCAATCTAGATATAACATTGTTTTTGTGTTCCTTTTAAAACAATTTCTCGGTATACATTACGAGTATATTTTCCATATTTATTTTATCACACTAATATAGGAATCCTTGATCGAACTTATGTTGACATTTTTAAATATAGTATTTTGTAGCTGCTTCAATATTCCTGTTTATTTGTTGTACTTGTACACAACTATTTTCCATCTATTTCTCCCATTTAGTGACGTGTATTAAACGCTTGTTCAATTATGAAGTAATATATCATTTCTATTTATATAACCGCACAATGTTACATTTTTTGTCTGTATAACTTGACATTGTTATGTATCAATTCCACTTTATTTGTGTGGACAGTTGTATTATATAAATGTTACAATAATTCATTAAAATGTTGACTTGACTGAAAGCAAAGGAAGCAGCATGATAACAAATTTCATGTATTAATGTTATCGCATTTTTGATCATGAAAGCTGGAGCTACATTGCTGACTCCGGCTGCTACTAAACTCGGACTGAGTCCTGGCGGTCTCGAGATTGAAGGCTGGGAATATGAGGTACCAAACTTTGGAACAGAGAGGGTCGCTATTACGAAAAGCTCACCTCGTATCCCAATACTTAGGCAATTCGTATGTAAGTATAGCACACACAAACCACACACAAACACCACACACACAAACATCACACACAAACACCACACATACAAACAACACACACACACCACACGCACACCACCCAGACACACCACACACACAAACACCACACACATACCACATACACCACACACACACACACCATACACACACACACTAGCACATATATCATTCAAAGGTTCACAGCCGAACTTTCTCTCACCACATTTTATATGACTCAACATTTCAATTCAAAAGAGTTTTCTGTAGATGAAGACCAGTGATTACATTGTCTAGGAGGTTTAATCATTATGTTTCTCTACAAATTGTGTTATATTTGAGAATTAAATTTGAAATGTTTGCATATCTTTGGTTATATATCCATTTAAAACGACATATTTAGGCAAAATGTGACCAACTTTAAGGTTCTATTGAGATTTGTATGGGAAGAGAAGAAAGTAATAGTATCACAAAGCTATGGCCTCTCAGACATAAATAAACAACACCAGACATCTATTTCTCACTTTCAATTATGTATATTTAACACCTCTACCTTTATGAAGTAATAAAAGAAAACAAGAGAAAAGAAACAAGGACAGGTACCGCAAATACACCTTGCTCGTACTGTGGGTGGATCTGTCTGTCCAGGATTGGCAAATTCAGCCACGAGAGAAGATGTTCAGTAAAACAGCACTCTGTATGAGACACTAATGCTTTACCAAACTACTGACTTATCCTGATTGCTTGCTACCAACCGTCTGTCAAGACGTCGACAGCCATATAAAAGAAAACAATATTTACTAGCGAATCATTTCAGAGTAAGAGGTATGTTTGTTTATAGCACTGGGGAAAAAATGACAAATAATCAACAACAGAAAAAAAACAAAAGAACAATACATGGTCCGAAGCAGGATCGAACCAGTACTCAGTAGCACAGCGCCTTGCCACGAAAAGCCAAACGCTAGGGAACACTGCCAACTCAGCTAACAAAAAAAAAATTAGCTCTCATTGGCGATGTCTTTCACGCAGGTGTTCTCATGACTATAGCATAGCCCTGCGATCATAGATCGGGAATAAACTGTATATCTGTAATTTTCATATTAAGACAAGTATCTTCCGGATAGGGTAGGGCTGAATCCTTGCATTGTAGACAAACATTTATAGGACGAAACAGCACGAATAGTAGTTTCCAGTGGTTTAGACTTGAAACAAATAATAATAAATAATATTATTACAGAGGGAAACTTAGTTACCTGAGTTGGCAGTGTTCCCTAGCGTTTGACTTCTCGTACCTCAGTGGAGATGAACATTATAGCACAATCTGTAACAACATCAACATTCTGACATATATCTTGAAACACAACTTGATGAATTGATACTCCAAAAGAGTGTTTACATTTACTATCAGGGTTTCTAGCATTAATGAAGGTGAGGGTTTGTGATCAGTGAATGAAAAGTGGTGAAGGAAAAATAACAGTTATCAAATGGACTGAAAGTTAGACTCTAACAAATGTAAGAAATTGTGTGCTCTTCAAAACAGCCAACTTGGAGATGTGGAAAGCGACATTTTGTATATATGGTACATATGTGTGTGTGTTTGTGTGTGTGTGTGTTTGTGGAAAAGCAGAAAATGAGACAGAGAGAGAATGAAACATGCAGGTGAACATAGACAGTGGCATATAGAGTCAGAGGCAGACTGAAACTGAAACATAGAAACTACCAAACACAAAGAGGTATATAAAAGTATAGACATGGAGACTGACAGGTATATATCAGATCTATTGTATTCCTCAACTCTTCTAACCATTTACTAATCTGTTCTCTTTTTTTCAGCATCGAGTAAACTTTCTTCAGACGTCGATATTTTAATCAATGGAAAAACTAGCATCGATGACGCAACTGTTTTCGACGTACCAGCTGTCTGTCCACCCGCAACATCAGTTGGTTAATTCAGAACAATGTTTCGTACATCGCCAAACTAAGATTATCCTACTTTTGTAATATACACACAGATGAAACCAACTATAATCTACATAACGCACATATCTCAGAGATATCATGTCTCAGAGATATCATGTCTCAGAGATATCATGCCTCAGAGACAAATAAAGTGGCTGAAACCTTATTACTATCAAAAACAGCATCCAATCAGATAGTTCTATACACGTCACGATATGATAGAGAGTTATATGAAACAAATATTACAGGTCTAGATATCACATCAATGGTGATACATAACATTTATTCCCTCAAGAGAGCAACTGTTATCGTAGTTTTGGTTAATGTAATACATAGTGGTTTATTTTGTAAATGTAAGCTCGAGATCACCATGGTGATTTTTTATGAATGTACCACTTCTAAAAAATGCATGATCCACTTTCATCATTTTAGCAAAAAATGTTTTATATTTTAAAAGTTGAAATAAAGTAACACAGGACAGCAGTGTGACTATTGTTATTTGATAGTTCCTAGTGATGCGTGAATGATGTGAGCATATACAAAATGATGAATTATTCATTATCATCAAGTACCACGCCTGCTGGCGTAGGTTATCATGTCTCTCCACTTCCTTCGATCTCGACAGTTATTTATCTTTTCTGTTGTTGACCTTCTGCCAAGCCATTCTCTTAAGCTGTCTGGTATCTTTTCTCTTCGCTTCCATCTATCTTTCGTCCCTCAATTTTCACAGTTGTTACAATACATTCCAGCTGTTTCATTCTAAATATACATGGCCAAAAAATGATGATTGTTTCTTTCAAATATTGGCTGTTGACTTTTGTGTTTATATCTTTTTTATAGTAGTACGTTCTATATCGTATCTGTTTCTGTTTAAATTATAAATATGTGTTGTCTTGTATCTGATGAATGCTTTTGCGAAAAGTTGTAGTTTCTCGTCAGTAGTAGTAGTGGTGGCTGTTAAGCCTCCTAAAAGTGCACGTGCATGCACCAAAACGGCACCAAAGACAATGGATTTTGCACCGATACCGCACGAAACTGGCACCAAATCCGTGCAAAAGTCCGATAATCGGCTTATTATCTCGGTGGTCGTGGCGGCTTATCTCGGTGGTCGTCGTGGTGTGCGGTGGTGCGTGACGGCTTATCTCGGTGGTCGTCGTGGTGTGCGGTGGTGCGTGACGGCTTATCTCGTGGTGCGTGATCGGCTCTCGCGGGGTCTGTCGCTCGCTGGCTATGGACACCAGTGGTTCTAAAACTTGTGTGTCAGCGGTTCTAAAACTTGCGCGCTCTCGGGCGTGCGGGTGGGGAAAGCCCCTTTCGATCGGCGCAGCTCGCCGGTTATCTCGGGCGACAGCGGTTCTAAAAGGGGTCGTCTCTCGCGGGCAACAGCGGTTCTAAAACTTGTGGGGTCGTCTCTCGCGGGGGTAGCTCGCGGGCTGGCGGGCGGGGACAACAGCGGTTATAAAAACTCGGGGCGATGTGCCTTGAATGGTCGTGTGTGTGTGTTATCGCTAACTACATCATCATCATGTGCCTCCCTAACCAGCATCATCAACCTTCATGTCCTATCATCATCATGTGCCACCCTCAACAACATCATCAAACCTTCATGTCCTATCATCATCATGTGCCACCCTCAACACCATTATCAACCCTTCATGTCCTATCATCATCATCATGTACCACCCTCAACACCATCATCATCCCTTCATGTCCTATCATCATCATCATCATCATCATCAGGCCACACAAAGTATCAAACCGATTATTAGTGACACATCATCATCATGTGCCACCCTCAACACCATCATCAACCCTTCATGTCCTTATCATCATCATGTGCCACCCTCAACAACATCATCAACCCTTCATGTCCTATCATCACCAACATACCACACAAAGTATCAAACCGATTATTAGTGACACATCATCATCATGTGCCACCCTCAACACCATCATCACCCCTTCATGTCCTATCATCAAGCCACGCAAAGTATCAACCAGCGAATTTCTCTCTCTCTCTCTCTCTCTCTCTCTCTCTCTCTGTCTCTCTCACATTCATGGTAAAGCAAAACAAAATTCGTTCTATATTTCACAGCTGTATTATTAATACAAC
Source organism: Megaustenia siamemsis (assembly GCA_032433765.1). Taxonomy (NCBI): domain Eukaryota; kingdom Metazoa; phylum Mollusca; class Gastropoda; order Stylommatophora; family Ariophantidae; genus Megaustenia; species Megaustenia siamemsis. The sequence goes on from JAVIAB010000051.1 coordinate 48,207,924, forward strand.
AAATATACAACACATATTTAAATATATATATATATATATATATATATATATATATATATATACATATTACTGTCCGGTTGTTGATAATTTTAAGCGTCTGGGCGGGCCCCTCGAAGCCGAAGTATCCACGGGGCGAGCAAACGATAAATGATACGGTCGTTTATGTGCTGTCTCGATGAAAAAGGCATGAGAATTCTGTTAAGTTTCGCGCCACGACACTTAAGAAGTATATAATAAACACAATATAGACCACACGTGTTGCTAAACAAATCTTGCAACACCCGCGTGTTGTAGACGAATGGAACGTGTGAGTTTTGCTCTATAAAGTTTAAAATATCCACGTGTCTGGGAGGCAAACTGTAGGAATCGAAATACTCACATTCGCCGAGACCGTTATAAAATAATGCCACACAATGCTCACCGGGTTCGTGGGCAGGGTCGGTGTTTATGACAAAGGCCGCGTTCGCCGTTGGGTCGATGCTTGGCGGTATGTGGTTTCGTGGAATGACACCAACAAGGGAACAACGTCGAACGAAAATATCCGACATCAAAAGGTTGTAAATCTCCTTCGTGTTCATATTCTTCTTTCTCTCTCAAACGGCGAAGTCTGTTAGAATCTGCCTTGTCTTGGACACCTCGAGCAACGAGTCCAACTCGGCGGTGACGATAACTTGTAGGGGAGTAGTTGTGGGAGCGGCAAACTTGAGTTCTATCGACAAGGGTCCGCTTCCCGTCTCTCGGGTTCTTGAAAAGGACTAAATAGTGCGTATTGAGACTTATGGTTCGATGTTCTTTATTTTTTCCGAATAGATTTTGAACAATGTACATCACACTAATATCTCTGTGATGACTACCTTTGGTGAATAATTTTGTTACCCGCTCGTCCGTCTCAGACATCAAGTCATCGATGACGATCAGTCTTCTCTTCTTACCACCTTTCAATTTATCGAAGTCTGGTAGACCCTCGATAAATCTCACTGACCCCATAGTCTCGTATATCGGCTGCCATTCCGCATAACACCATATAACTTCCTCCGGTACGTAGACAGCTAGCTCATGAAGGTTCTGTATAAACTTTTGCACAAATACCGTTTTCCCACACCCGGTAGGACCGGCTATCAGAGCTGTGAAGGGATGATTCCATCAGGGATCCATCCTCACAAGTGCTACTAACTTTAGTGATTATACCACCGACGAAAATAACAACGAGTGATTTTAGGTCAGCGCGCGAGGTTTCCCCCTCTTCAACTAACACCTATTTTTAAAATCCACAACCTATATAAACACTACAGGGGGAGGAGTTTCCTAGTCTCAAGCCGCATTACCTGAGACCGAATTATTACACTCATCATATTTTCCCACACATCACCCTATTGGGTCAGTTCCAGAGGTCACTGAACATGTCGAAATACGACTGATTACCACGTCTGATAACGTATTACGTTAGCTACTATAAATAGACGGTCCTCGACCCAATAAACGTAACGGGTATAAAAAAACCCAGTCGATCAGTGTACACGCACACACATAACCAGCGTCTGTTGCCAGGTGGTTTGTGTTTGTTTTTCTTTGAATATGGAGTCGCGTAGCTTGAATACGCCAATTTCGTTTGATGTCAGTGATAAGCGCATATTTATGTGACGTGGAAATGAGACTGTAGTTCCATTGTCTAAAGATGGCGTTAAGGCAGTCTCGGTTTGTGTTTTTTCGTAACAGACCATTGATAAATATAAGGACATATAGCGGTGATAGTTTTTTGAAGTTTCCTACCAGAACTGGGATAACACTATCGAGAGAGGAATTTATCACGTTAGTTGAGATGCGAGAGGAAATTTGAACCGCTTATGCTAACCTCAACTACACACCGCCTGTTGTTAACCAGATCAGCTACACGCCACCTCTCGTTAACCAGATCAACTACACGCCACCTCTCGTTAATCAGATCAACTACACGCCGCCTCTCGTTAACCACCAAAACTACATACCATATCTTGTTAAGCCGAATCTCATCGACTACACGCCCCCCTTTGTTAATCAAGGGAACCTCGCTCTTGTTAATCAGACGACAGATCCGTCAGCCAATATGAATGCCGCGGGTGTTTCAGCAGAGTCACCAATTACCTATTCCAGCTTTGATCAAGGTTTTGTCAAAATGGTGGGCGGTTGTGTTTTGAAGGCTAATGAAACTTCATATGCACCCGTGTTTGATAGACATTTAACAAACAGTACCACCAAAACAGGAGGGAGGAAACCCAGACGCTTAAAATTATCAACAACCGGACAGTAATATATATATATATATTCAAATATGTGTTGTATTAATAATAAAACTGTGAAATATAGAACGAATTTTGTTTTGCTTTACCATGAATTTGAGAGAGACAGAGAGAGAGAGAGAGAGAGAGAGAGAGAATTTCGCTGGTTGATACTTTGCGTGGCTTGATGATAGGACATGAAGGGATGATGATGGTGTTGAGGGTGGCACATGATGATGTGTCACTAATAATCGGTTTGATACATTTGTGTGGTATGATGTTGATAGGACATGAAGGGATGATGATGGTGTTGAGGGTGGCACATGATGATGATGATGTGTCACTAATAATCGGTTTGATATTTTTTGTGGTATGATGATGATAGGACATGAAGGGTTGATGATGTTTTTGAGGGTGGCACATGATGATGATAGGACATGAAGGGTTGATGATGGTGTTGAGGGTGGCACATGATGATGATGTGTCACTAATAATCGCTTTGATACTTTGTGTGGCTTGATGATGATGACGATAGGACATGAAGGGGTGATGATGCTGTTGAGGGTGGCACATGATGATGATGATAGGCCATGAAGGGTTGATGATTTTGTTGAGGGTGGCACATGATGATGATGATAGGACATGCAGGTTTGATGATGCTGTTTAGGGTGGCACTTGCTGATGATGTTGGTAGCGATAACACACACACACACACACGACCATTCAAGGCACATCGCCCCAAGATTTTATAACCGCTGTTGTCCCCGCCCGCCAGCCCGCGAGCTACCCCCGCGAGAGACGACCCCACAAGTTTTAGAACCGCTGTTGCCCGCGAGAGACGACCCCTTTTAGAACCGCTGTCGCCCGAGATAACCGGCGAGCTGCGCCGATCGAAAGGGGCTTTCCCCACCCGCACGCCCGAGAGCGCGCAAGTTTTAGAACCGCTGACACACAAGTTTTAGAACCACTGGTGTCCATAGCCAGCGAGCGACAGACCCCGCGAGAGCCGATCACGCACCACGAGATAAGCCGTCACGCACCACCGCACACCACGACGACCACCGAGATAAGCCGCCACGACCACCGAGATAATAAGCCGATTATCGGACTTTTGCACGGATTTGGTGCCAGTTTCGTGCGGTATCGGTGCAAAATCCATTGTCTTTGGTGCCGTTTTGGTGCATGCACGTGCACTTTTAGTGAAAGTAATCAGCCACCACTACTACTCTCGTCTCTTTCTTTAGGCTTATTTGCTTCATATAACCTTATGCTTATTTATTTTAAAGAACATTTTAAATTATGATATATTTTATTGCTTAAGTTTATCTCCATGAGAGTATATAGAACATTTGGTATCATCCAATCTTTAACCTGGTTGTATGACGTTGTTGGTGTTGAAAGTTGAGTGTATATACAAGAACTTATATATTCCTTGACTTATTAGTTGGCGGCGATCGGAGCTGGATGTAGACACAAACTTAATAAGTTACAGCGTAGGGTCCCACAATCCGAGGGGCCTCATAGAAATTTCCTTTTTTTTTTTCGGGGCTACACTTTTATCAACTGCGACCTTGTATTAATTTGTTGCTGAAAGTGAAAGATGGGTACAGACGCCAGGGTTTCTTACAGAGCTTAACCTGGGAGTTATCACCCCCCCATCCCAAATTTAGAACATTCCCCCTCCCGGAAAATTAAATTATAAAATATCTATGAATTTAATTAATATTTCTCATTATAAAACAACAATATATATGTTTGTAGGAATATGAGAATTATAACAATGAACATGAAAAAAATAAATATTATAGGAAATTTTTAGTAATTCTATAATAATATATACAGTAAAGTCCCGATTATGCGGTACTCAATAATCCGGAATTCTCAATTTAACGGACTTTTTTTTTTTTAATTATTATAGGGAGAAAGCTTGAATCATGTTTTGTTCAGTTAAATTAAATGCCTTTATCCGGAAATCGAAAACGCTACAACACGGTTTGTGCGCTGCGCTTACTTCTACAGGCTCTATCATTACACAATATTGCGTTTACAATAGTGTATTTACAGTAATATACTTCAAATAGGAGCGAACATATTTTATTCAATCCAGACATTGTGTCTCCAAATATTCCAAGTAAAAGCGACAGACAGTCTATATCTTCACTTTTTCCCCCGACTAAATGTTTTTGTCGGGAAATCTTAGTCGTGCCAAAAACACTTATCTACATGATTTTACAAATTTGCTTAATTTTCTCATAGCCTGCTTTAGATCTAAAGTTGGTCATGAATTTGTCAAAAATATGGCGTTTGACAGTCTGACCGAACATTAGAAGCAGACGTATTGTTTGTGAAAATTGAAGAGCCCATAACTTTGATGATTATAAATCAAAGATTGAGCAGCCGGCGTGCAGTGACATAGAGATGGTGAGAAGAAAGGGGGAGGGGTTCAAAAATTACCGACTGGAAATTCAAAAAGAGTAAGATACAGAGTTTGACGTTAGTTTGTCTCAGACATTTGTGCAAGCTGAAATTCGTTCCATCAGTATAAATTATACATGATATGCTATAAACGCATGTGTGCATACTTTTTAACGGAATACATTTTTGTGTTAAATAATGGCCTCTGCGAGTGCAAACCACACCTCAATTTCCCGCAAAGGTAAACGCAAGCGAACTGTATTGACACTGAACCAGAAGATTGAAATCGCTAGTAGACTTGAAAAAGGCGTTAATCGCAACGTTTTGATGACTGAATTTGGCATAGCCTCTTCAACATTATATGACATACGAAATCAAAAAGATGAGTTGTTTAAGTTTGCGTCGGAGTCTGAAAGCAGCAACAATATACACCAGAGACGAAGTATGAAACGGCCAAAATTTGAAAAACTCGACGACGTCCTTTATGTGTGGTTTTTAGAAAGAAGAAGAAAAGGAATGCCAATATCAGGACCCATGTTGATAGAGAAAGCTAGTGAATGTCACACGAATTTAAATATTTCTGAGCATTGCAATTTTTCAATCATGTTTTTTCATAAATTTTGAGTTTGGTTTTCTTACTCTCGATTATCCAGAAAAATTCAATTATCCAGAATGGGTTCTTCCCCGAGCATTCCGGATAATCGAGACTTTACTGTATATATATATATATATATATATATATATATATATATATATATATATATATATATATATATATATACATATATATATATATATATATATATATATATATATATATATATATATATATACATATATATATATATATATATGTATATATATATATGTATATATATATATATATATATATATATATATATATATATATATATATATATATATATATATATATATATATATAAAGCACTACATATACATTTTGCATGCGTTAACAAACCTAACTCTCTCAGCCATTTGAACAGTCTTGATTTATAAATCAAAGTTGTGGCAAATGGCTGAGAGAGTTTGGTTTGTTAACGCATGCAAAATGTATATGTAGTGCTTTATATATATATATATATTTTTTTTTTTTTCTAATCAAGACAGCTTTTCTTTCTTGAGGTTGTGGTTATTGTTAAGTATCATTAGAAAACGAACTAATAATTAGGAATTGAGATCCTAGGCTTTCAAAATGAGTGTAAACGTACTTTTTTGTTATATTTTAAAACTTCCACGAAAAAGGTGAAACTTGATCCTGCTTTTTTGTCTGTGCCCTTGAATGTAATTTATGTGAAAAGCCACCGAAGATGCTGGCAGTCCTCTTATTCAGACTTCTACCATAGCAACATTTATACCCACAGCTAGTTCACCTGACCATACTGCGAGAGAAGCTATCTATAGAGCCTGTACATAATTTATGATTCATTGACAGATATATATTCAAGTGGCTTGTTAAAGGTACAGATTGAGGTAGTGCTTTATATCGTGTTTTTTATAGATACAATTTTTATCGTGTTTTTTATAGATACAATTTTTATCGTGTTTTTAATAGATACAATTGTTATCGTGTTTTTAATAGATACAATCTGAATGACATAAACATAGTTCTCAAAGCCAAGGGTGTCTTTATTGATGTACCTTTCACTAATTATATGAAAGCAACATAAACTACTGAGAAAATATTAAAAAAAACATGATTCCTCTGAATATTATAAAAATGCAATCGAGAAAAAAATTCTTCGTATAGTGCAAAAAAAGGTATATTTTATCTTTCCTATATTAACAATTCACTGGAGTCTGTAGAAATGTGGTTTTACAGAAGAATGTTGAGAGTTCCATGGACAGCTAAGAAGAGTAATGAAAAAGTTCTGAAAGAGGTCAAAGCAAAAAGAGAAATAATTTCCAATATTAGGAAGAGGCAATCATCATTTTTGGCCATGTAATGAGAAGAAAACAACTTGAATATATTGTAACAACTGGAAAAATTGAGGGACGAAGAGATAGAGGGAAGCAAAGAGAAAAAATAACAGACAGCTTAAGAGAATAGCTTGGCAGAAGGTCAACAACAGAAATACTGACAACAGTTTGTTGTACTGGCAACAAACAGCGGCCATAAGAACTGGAAACCAATTGGAAATGTTTCAACAAATAAAACAGGGTGTTAGACAAGGTTGTGTGCTGTCACCAGATTTGTTTAATATTTATAGTGATATTATTTTAAGATCCATAAGGGGCATGCCTGGAATAACAATTGGAGGTCATAATATAAATAATCTACGGTATGCTGATGATACAGTATTAATCGCTAAGAGTGAAAATGAGTTACAAGAAATGTTGGACATTATAGTGAAGGGAAGCAAAAATAAAGGACTCAGCCTTAATAGCAAAAAGACAGAGGTAATGGTAACAACAAAGAAAAAGACTCAGTGCAAAATAAAGACAAGTGGAACAATATTAAAACAGGTAAATGAATTTAAATATTTTGGAACTTTGTTAACCTCAAACGGAAGATGTACAAAAGAGCTGAGATGTAGAATGGCTCAGGCAAAAGCTGCTTTCCAAAAAATGAGGAAAATACTATGCAATCCATTTTTGACAATAGAAACAAGAAAAAGAGTTCTTAAATGTTACGTAGAGCCAGTCTTAACATACGGATGCGAGTCATGGACAATAGGATAACAGACAAGAAAATCACTGGAGTCTGTAGAAATGTGGTTTTACAGAAGAATGTTGAGAATACCATGGACAGCTAAGAAGAGTAATGAAGAGGTCAAAGCAAAAAGAGAGCTAATTTCCAATGTTAGGAAGAGACAATCATCATTTTTTGGCCATGTAATGAGAAGGAAACAACTTGAATATATTGTAAGAACTGGAAAAATTGAGGGACGAAGAGATAGAGGGAAGCAAAGAGAAAAAATAACAGACAGCTTAAGAGAATAGCTTGGCAGAAGGTCAACAACAGAAATTATAAATAGCTGCCGAGATCGAAAATTGTGGAGAGACATGATCACCTACGCCACAAGGCCGGGTACTTGGTGATGATGATATCTTCTCATGTATAGTGCAGAAACATGGACATAGGACAAGAAAACAGAACAAACAACTGAAGCCTTTTGAAGTGTGGCTGCATAGAAGAGTAAGAACAATTGGATGGAAAGTATAGAAAACAAATTATGAATTCTTTCAACTAAAAATGAAAAGAGAACTACTTAACACAATTCAAATCAGACAAATTAGATTTTTGAGGCATGTTAAAAGTCATTGCAACCTATTAAAAGTAATTTTGAGAAAATACAAGGTAAAAGAGGCAGACCAAGACTAACATGGACGAGTAACATCAAAAGATGGACATGGCAGCCTGTGAAAACCTGCACCATCAAAGCAAGAGAGAGAGCGGAATGGCGCTCCATGGTAGCCAACATTCGACGCTGAGACGGCACTCAATGATGAGGATTCGTAATTGCAAATAAAGATGATCATCAGCATCACAACCAGAAATCATATCTTTCGTAGGAAGTTGCATTTAGCACAGCCCGTCATAAAGAATCTTTGTCTTTTGTTATGTCGCCCACTTCATCTGTTGTCTTCTTAGCTATCATATCTTGCATTTTGTTAGCGGTATAGTTTGTCGTTGCTCTCTGAGAGAATCGCAAAACAAACAAGAACGAAAGGTAAACAAACTCAAAGTTCCAGATTACTTTCTTTTTTTTTATATTTAAAGTACAAAATAGGTCAACAGTGACATTATTTATTGTAACCTACAATGATAAGGTTAGAATTTAGGTTACTAGTACTTCACAATAGTGGACAAATAAGAAGATAAAGTGCTAACTTAGGAGTTTTAAAGAGTATGGTTGTGTGTCATCATGTTCCATGCCGGTTAGCGTAGGCGATCATGTTCTTCCACAACCGTCTATCTACAATTGATCGTATTAGTTTTGTTGTTGCATTTGTCCATGCCATGACACCAAGCTATCCCGTATTTTCTCTCTTTGTCTTCCACGATTTCTTTTTCCTTTTATTTTGCCAGTTATAACCAAGTATTCCAACACTTTCCTCTTCTCATGATGTGCCCGAAAAATGTTGATTGTTTCTTTCTCATGTTTTTTAGTAACTCCCTTTTTGTGTTGGTCTCTATGAGAATTTCCTCATTGGTCTTTTTAGCTGTCCAGGGAATTTTCAACATTCTTCTGAGAAATCCCCTCTCTGTGGCCTCTAATCGTCTTTTCATTTGTTTGTCTACTGTCCGTCACCGAAAACCACCGTTGTAATTTCTTTGTATAATCATGAATCGACACAACATTAGACATAACGACAACAACGTTAAGGGGGGTTCCCATGGAAAACCCTCGTTCGGTCGGGGATATCATGTGCTACATGTGATACCCGATCGTCATCAAGCTACTGTAAGCAAAATAAAGATTAAACAAATTCTAAAGATAGGTACTTGGAATGTGAGAACACTCATGCAGAAGGGTAAACTAGAAAATATCATAGAAAAAATGAAAAGAATGGGCTTACAATTACTGGGACTTTCCAAAATGAGATACACCGGATCAGGGGAGATATATTCTGATAAACATAGAATAATATATTCTGGAGGTACTGAACACCAAAGAGGAGTAGGTATCATCTTGGATGCAGAAAGAGCAAGAACAGTGAAAGGCTTTTACCCAATATCTGACAGAGTCCTTTTAGGGAAATTGAATGGAAAGCCAATAGACATAAATCGTATACAAGTTTATGCACCAACAGCAGACAGTCTAGAGGATACAATTGATAAATTTTACGACGAGTTAAATGAGGCACTTCATGAATGCAAACCACATGAAAACACCATAGTTCTAGGGGATTTTAACGCAAAAGTAGGAAAGGAAAGAGTTGAGAAAGTATTTGGTCATTATGGCTTAGGCAAGAGGAATGAAAGAGGTGAGAAACTTCTTTAATGGGCAAGAACACACAACATGATGATAGGAAACACGTGGTTTAAGCAACATCCAAGACGTCTGTGGACATGGAAAAGCCCAGGGGACAACGATCGTAATCAAATTGATTATATAATGATAAGAAATAGATTTAGAAACATTCTGGTGTGTGTGAAAACTAGAAAACAGGGGCAGATTGCAATAGTGATCATGTACCAGTTGTGGGAAAGCTTAGAGTAAAATATTAAAAACAACAAAACGAGCCTCAGTTAACTTCTAGTTAAATTTAGATTTACTAAAATCAGACAAGAAGCTGCAAGACAAATATAAAATCATAATTCAGAACCGGTACAATGCAACAGAGAAGATACAAAGCATTGATGAACAGTGGGAAATGCTAAAAGAGTCAATGCAACAAACATCATAAGAGTTCATACCACCAGTGAGGGCAAATTCAAGGAAGAAATGGATGACAGATGATATTTTGCAGCTAATGGATACAAGAAGAAGAAATAAAGAAAATAAAGATGAGTATAAGAGGTTAAATAAAGAAATTGTAGTAAAATGCAATGAAGCAAAAGAAGCATGGCTAAAAGAGAGATGCAAAGGAATCGAATTGCAACAAAAAGGAGATGCTAAAGCTATATACAAACAAATTGAGGAATTAACAGGAAAAAAAAACGCAATCAAAAACTGGATGTCTAAGATCAAAGGAAGGAGAACTGTTGATTGATCAAGAAAACATAAGGGAACTATGGACAGAATACATTAAGGATCTTTATAATGATGAACGAACGGAAGTAAATATTAAGGATAATGGAGAAGGGCCAGAAATACTCAGAGAAGAAGTGGAAGATGCCTTGCGCAATATGAAAGAAGGCAAAGCTCCTGGACCAGATAATATAACTAAAGAAGAGATTGAAGGCATGGGTGATTTTGGAATAGAAATAATAACAAAAATATTGAATGATATCTACAACAGCGGATATATACCAGACGACATGCTCAAATCAATATTCATAGCCCTACCAATGATATCGGGTGCAATTGAATGCGATGATTATCGCACAATAAGCCTTATGAGTCATATGACTATGTGAACAGTGTGGTTTTGTTAGAGATAAAGGAACAAGCAATGCCATTTATATCATAAGATCTTTAGTAGAAAGAGACATAAAGGTGAAAATCTATACCTATATTTCATAGATTACACCAAGGCACTTGACAAAGTAAAGCACCAAGAAATAATCAACATTTTAGAAAGCATAAACATAGACAGCAAAGATCTAAGAATAATAAAGAGCATGTACTGGCAACAAACAGCGGCCATAAGAACTGGAAACCAATTGGAAATGTTTCAACAAATAAAACAGGGTGTTAGACAAGGTTGTGTGCTGTCACCAGATTTGTTTAATATTTATAGTGATATTATTTTAAGATCCATAAGGGGCATGCCTGGAATAACAATTGGAGGTCATAATATAAATAATCTACGGTATGCTGATGATACAGTATTAATCGCTAAGAGTGAAAATGAGTTACAAGAAATGTTGGACATTATAGTGAAGGGAAGCAAAAATAAAGGACTCAGCCTTAATAGCAAAAAGACAGAGGTAATGGTAACAACAAAGAAAAAGACTCAGTGCAAAATAAAGACAAGTGGAACAATATTAAAACAGGTAAATGAATTTAAATATTTTGGAACTTTGTTAACCTCAAACGGAAGATGTACAAAAGAGCTGAGATGTAGAATGGCTCAGGCAAAAGCTGCTTTCCAAAAAATGAGGAAAATACTATGCAATCCATTTTTGACAATAGAAACAAGAAAAAGAGTTCTTAAATGTTACGTAGAGCCAGTCTTAACATACGGATGCGAGTCATGGACAATAGGATAACAGACAAGAAAATCACTGGAGTCTGTAGAAATGTGGTTTTACAGAAGAATGTTGAGAATACCATGGACAGCTAAGAAGAGTAATGAAGAGGTCAAAGCAAAAAGAGAGCTAATTTCCAATGTTAGGAAGAGACAATCATCATTTTTTGGCCATGTAATGAGAAGGAAACAACTTGAATATATTGTAAGAACTGGAAAAATTGAGGGACGAAGAGATAGAGGGAAGCAAAGAGAAAAAATAACAGACAGCTTAAGAGAATAGCTTGGCAGAAGGTCAACAACAGAAATGATAAATAGCTGCCGAGATCGAAAGTTGTGGAGATACATTATCACCTACGCCACTAGGCTCTGTACGTAATGATGATGATGCCTACTGTCCATGATTCATTTCCATATGTCAGAATTGGCTCTATATAGCACCGATGAACTCTGTTTATCACTACTATTGACATAGATTTGTTGCATAGATGTTTTTGTTCATTTCCTGAAATGCTGTTTTGGCCTGTGCTATTCTATTATTTATTTTTGTTTGGTTCATCTTTCATCTGATATGTTAATATTGTGCCCAAGTATTTGAATCGTTACACTTGTTTCAGATTTATCCTGTTTATTTGTATGCTCTATGATAGTGAGGATTGCTTCTTCGATATTACCATTACTTCTGTTTTCTTGCCATTCAGACTGAGACCTTTCTTGTTGCTTTCTTTTACAATGATGTCTATCGTTTCTTGCAGTTCATTCTCTGTCTCTGCTATTAAGACTGTGTCATCCGCGTATCGCAAATTTTTTATGTTGTGACCGTTGACTTCAACTCCTTCTTTGTCTACTATTGATCTCGTAATATTTTCGCTGTAAAGTGAAAACAAATCCGGCGACAGAACACTGCTAGTCTGACTCCTTGTTTTATATATTGGTACTGTCTTGTATGGTTGTTAATTCTGATGGCTGCTGTTTGTTGCCATTACAGGTTTATTTATGATTCGCAGATCGTTGCCATCAATGTTTAATTTCTCCAGATAATTGATTATTTCCGCATGCTTTACTTTTTCAAATGATTTAGTATAGTCTATAAAGCACATTTATAGATCTCTCTTTACCTCTATAGATCTTACTATCCATGTCCATAGGATGTATATTGCATCATTGGTGCTCTTTTATCCACAAATCCACATTGCTCCTCACTTATTTCTGGTTTTATTTTGTTCCTCATTATCTTGTTATTATGTTCCATAATACTAATAGTGCGATGGTCCTCACAATCAGCGACACCTGACTACTTCGGTATGGCTGTGATATATCAACTGCTCAAAGGCTTCACGTAACCTTGATAGAGGGTGGGGGGGGCTAAACGAGAGTCCCACCTTGCCAAAGGGTGTCCTGAAGACTAGTGTTGGAAAGGAGACGTCTTACTCCTCCTTTGGTACGATATATATATTGATAGGCTGGAGAAAAATACAAAATGAAGCCATGCGCATTATCTTGGGATGTACAAGGGACACTCCCTGTGTAGCAATGAGGTATCTTCTTGACTTTCCAACCATGGATTACAGAATCAAGATCTGGAGAGCACGAGCATACCAGACGATTAGTATAGATACAGAGCATCCATTGCACCACGTGCTCAACACAGAGAAAGGTACCAGGCTAAAAAGGGGCAAATCATGGGTGGGCCGAGCAGAAGATGTCATCAAACAGGTCTGTGGGCTTACCAATATCAGCGTTGGTGAGGAGTGGATACCGGGGCCTACGTCATTCAAGGAGACTTTCTCGTGTATTGTCACACTCGACAAGAAAAGTAGGGAACAGAACCCGGTCGTGGTTAATGCTGAGGTCAACGGTCTCATCTGCGATAACACTGATGAGAAAGATGCAGTCATCTATACAGACGGGTCTGTAAGACAACACCCAAGAAGTGCATGGGCATTTACAGCACGCTCGGCAGGCAGAACAGTCAAGGAAGACAGTGGTGCATAGGTCATGACCACGAGTAGCATGATAATGGAGGTGATGGCAGTGACCAAGGCATTCAAATGGTTAGAGTCACAAGACTACACCCACGCATGTATACTGAGTGATTCGATGAGCATGATAAAAAAGTGGAGGCGGGCTCTATACGCATGCAAAGGGTAGATTCGTTGCAGAAATCCAAAATACGTAAGGTCACCTTTGTCTATGTCCCTGAACAAGCGGGAGTACGGGGAAATGAAAGAGCGGACAGGTTGGCAAGCTGCGCTGTCGTTGAGGACGGATAACCAATGGATCGGGCGGACATCATCAATGCCATCCGAGATGTGGGAAGAGCACATGACTTCGACAAACACAGATCCACGTCACTTCTTCGGATGAAAGAGATGGTAGTTAAGATGGGCACAGCCAGAAATGAGAAACTTAGTAGCCGTGTAAGAAGTCTTATCAACCAACATAGAACTGGAGACGTCAGTCACTGGACACTGAGGGAATTGCTGAGGAGGGGATCTGAGCACCTATGGACATGTTCGGAGTGCAATGATGATGACCCGCAAATAACTCAATAACTCAATATATATATATCTATACAAACACACAGAGACTAAAAGACCTTCTTCGAAAGGTTTGATGTAAACAGTTTTAAGCGATATCTCTCGAAAAAGTATCAAAGCAATAAAGAAAATCTGAGTGAACACATCATTATAAGTCTCATTACCTTATTCCTGACAGTCCTTCCTCCATAACTAGTATCTTAAATAGTTAGAACTTACTTTATTTTATAAGCACTGACAATTACCTGTATTTATATGTAGAAAAAATAGCATTGTAATCTATTTTCTTTTGTTTTGTCTGCTTTACCTTATGAACTAATACGCCCTTCAATTTCATAGTTCAATGTTCAGCGAATGCACCCTAGCGATTATCAATTTCTTTGTGCTTTAATACTTCATATCATATCATATTATTCAATAGGCGCTTTCGTACTTATATGTTTACTACATATTATTTAATTGGTCATAAATTAGTTATTAAGTAATAGGAAACTCGTTATACAGAGCTTTGTAGCAGGAGGCAATCTGATCATCAGAAATTGTCCGATGTCGAGCACGTTTTTCGGCACTTTAGCTTCTTTAGCTACTAAGGAAATATTTAGATGCTAGTATTAAAGGTGTCACTAGGCTTATTGTTTTCAATTGGAATTGTTCGGAACCCATTCCAGTAAACCTGTAGGGCTTTATCGATCCGAGATACATATTTCATAGACGATTGGATATTAGATTGTTGTCACTTAACATAATTATGTTAAGGTTGATGACGACGTTCATACAAATGTGAAAGACAAGGGAGGTCCAGAGGCTTCAGAGGTTGAATATATAACAGTAGTCTTGCTACATAGGAGGGGATGAGTTCCGGTAAATTTGCTGTAGAAAAAAAATTCCTGATATCTATTTGCGGAGAAAGTTAATGTTCAGCATAATATAGTTGAATTTGCGTAATTTACTATATCTATCTATCTATCTATCTATCTATCTATCTATCTATCTATCTATCTATCTATCTATCTATCTATCTATCTATCTATCTATCTATCTATCTATCTATCTATCTATCTATCTATCTATCTATCTATCTATCTATCTATCTATCTATCTATCTATCTATCTATCTATCTATCTATCTATCTATCTATCTATCTATCTATCTATCTATCTATCTATCTATCTATCTATCTATCTATCTATCTATCTATCTATCTATCTATCTATCTATCTATCTATCTGTCTGTCTGTCTGTCTGTCTGTCTGTCTGTCTGTCTGTCTGTCTGTCTGTCTATCATCTATCTATC
Organism: Megaustenia siamemsis; assembly: GCA_032433765.1. Classification (NCBI taxonomy): domain Eukaryota; kingdom Metazoa; phylum Mollusca; class Gastropoda; order Stylommatophora; family Ariophantidae; genus Megaustenia; species Megaustenia siamemsis. The sequence continues at coordinate 48,223,248 of JAVIAB010000051.1, forward strand.
TATCTATCTATCTATCTATCTATCTATCTATCTATCTATCTATCTATCTATCTATCTATCTATCTATCTATCTATCTATCTATCTATCTGTCTGTCTGTCTGTCTGTCTGTCTGTCTGTCTGTCTGTCTGTCTATCTATCTATCTATCTGTCTGTCTGTCTGTCTGTCTGTCTGTCTATCTATCTATCTATCTATCTATCTATCTATCTATCTATCTATCTATCTATCTATTGACATTTCGTGCCGTAGCGGGCACATAGGGCATAGACCCAGATACTCTTTTTCTTATCTAAATTTATATTAATATTCTTGCAGTGTTCAATCCTTCAAAAGATATGTTATTAAAATTAATTCATGCAATGTATTGGGCGATATTAAATCAAACTTAACTTGGCGGGCAAAATGAATGAATAATGATCAACATATATATATATATATATATATATATATATATATATATATATATATATATATATATATATATATATAAAGATATGGTCATCGTGGTCTTGACAGATCGTCTGTAAATAGCAATCGATTCTTTTTAACAATTGTCAGATTGTTATTTTTTTTCAACATTAATTAAAAAAAAAAACAAGCTAAAAGTAGAAATAAAAAAAATATTGGTCGTGACAATCACTGAGATAACATTGCGCATCAACACTGTTTGATCAAAAAATGAAGCAACAAAAAAACTCGAATCAGCAAATTAACTTTCACATAAAAGTATAAAATGAACTGCCTAGCCCTGTACTGTAGTTTGTTTCTTTAGATACAAAGACGGTTTTCAGCCCATAAACCATCATGCTATTTGTGATGTTTGCGTCGACGTTATTGGTGACTGTGTATGGTCAGGTCAGGGATCCGACTAAAGTCTGCTGGCCTGACAGGTATCAGGTTGGAGTTCATTTACTAAAAAGTAACGTGAGTAATTCAACATTCGTCGACTCCTTTCATTATACTCTGATATCTTTCTGATCTCATTCTTTCGTTTGTACTCTTATTAACTCTTGTTAGAGCTGTGTTGAATATTCTGGACGTATCTGTATTAGAATGAAAACACAAAGAATACAATAAATAAATGATATAAATTAGCTATATTTGTATCAATGTCTAAACAAAGAAGGAAAAACTGAAAAAATATACAAATATATATATATATATATATATATATATATATATATATATGTATATATACAGATTATATTGGAGCTCAGTGGTTAGTGAACTGGACTACAAACGACAAGAGGTAGGGTTCGATCCCAACTGACGGCTTCCGGGTTCACCCAGCCTTAAATGGATATTTTTTTCTGGGAAAGTAAAGCGGCACGGGCAAAATACAAACCGCATTACCCAAAAATCCTGTGTCTGTAAAATTTATGGTCACTAACACCATATTCCCCATACGCCACTTGGCGTAACGGGGGCAAAATGATGATAATGATACCGATTATATATATATATATATATAAAATGTGTATGAAGAAATATAGTTATAATTAATGTATTTGCTACTTTTTACTCCGTAGAACATTGTTTCAACAGCAGCCAGCCAAACATAAACAACCAAATATATTTTCCAAACAAATAACTATTTCTAGTTATATTGTAACGCTGAGTTTCCGTTGCTTTAAGAAAAGCCCTTCATTTTTCTGTATTGTTAACGTATCCAGACCCAGTTAACAGGTGAACTTTGAGGAAGAACAAAACATAAAGCTACTGCCTGTAAAGATAATTCTTGCTTCTATATCTTTGTATTATTGTAAAGTTATAAAGGACATCGATCTATTTATGCAATAATTGTATTTATATAACAGTAATTATTTAATTATTTCAGATCGTTAGACTTCTTGCTTTTGACTACACAAAGCAACTACATGCTTCACGTCAAACGAATGGACGACGTAGGGTAGTCGATTATACTGCCGTGAGTTTATTAGTCTTTGAATATTAAGAAAGTTAAGTGAATAATTTATGATCAATCTCTGATTATTTATAAATCATAATTATAAGTTTTACTAACATTTTTGAGATACTTATATTGAAAAAGTCATGGCCAGATTTGCATATAGACTGTTAAATCAAGAAAGGAACTCGTCAGTATGCACCCAGAATAATAAATATTTGGGTTCAAAGTAAATGTAAAACTGGTTGTTCGTTTGTCCTGGTTGCAGTGAAGAGTAACAAGTTAACTATAACGAATATATATCTCCATTCTGGTACACTTTAAATCCAACAATAACTGGATAACAAAGAATTGAGAGTTGTGGAAAAGACGATGTGTTGGGACGTTATGGGACCAGAGATAGAAAATGGAGATGCATGAGGCATAAAAAAATGTTCGAGCAACACAAATGCACATGATCTACACTGAATAAAAGATACATATGAACTACGCTAGAACACAGATACATATGAACTATGCTGGGACACAGATACACATGAACTATGCTGGAACACAGATACACATGAACTATGCTGGGACACAGATACACATGAACTATGCTGGAACACAGATACACATGGTCTATGCTGGAACACAGATACACATTAACTACGCTAGAACACAGATACACATGGTCTACTATAAAACACAGATACACATGGTCTACGATAAAACACAGATACACATGGTCTACTATAAAACACAGATACACATGGTCTACGATAAAACAGATACACATGAACTACGCTAGAACAGAGATACACATGAACTGCGCTGGAATACAGACAACTAGAATAGAGTTTGGAGACCAGGGAAGAAGAGTAAAATCGAGCGATGGCTTGACTGGACCCCATATGTCATGCCGAAGAACGCGGGGTAAGGTAGAAATGGCTGAATTTACAACAGTATTTGATGTTAGAAGAGAAAAAAGTGAACGAATTTATTCATGCTTACATGACCAAGATAGTCCAAATATAAATTTACAAACACTGTTAAGGTTAACTGTTTCAACGTTAATTCGAAATATAATGGAAAATATACTACGTTTGACGTAACCAAAAAAATATACTGAAAGTGATTTTATAGCAAAGTATCTAAAACGTATAATTTTTGTTTAATGAACGAAATAGTCGCCATATTAATTTTTTTAATGTTTTATTTTCAGACACTGTTAGCAACTGAAATTAATTAATCTAATTGACGTTATATTCCTTAAAACATCAATCTTGCCACATTTCGTTATGTAATAGTGTTCTGTCAATAACGTCTCTCAATAGAAATTTGTAGCCACGATCAACGAGACTGATAGTACGTGTAGTAAAGCTGCGATTGTCGGTCACAACAGCCAAGAACTTCAGTGTCTGCCAGGTAAACAATGTTATATAATGATAGACAATTAGAGTGTCATCTACCTTTACGACACATAGTACCATTGCTGGTGTATGTCGAGGGGGGGGGGGCGCTCACGATAGAAGCAGAGGGATAAAGGCCACTTGGTCAAAGCAGTCGCCACGACGTGTGAGACTCAAGGCTTTTATTCAATCCGTCACCCCCTATAGAAAAAATCCTTTCTGTCTACCGCGGGTTTTGAACACCGTACGCCGGCCTTTCAGCCAGCGAAACAGTGGTTTTAGCCGTACAGCCACGCGCACCTCCAACCTTGATTTAGTCTGTTTTCTTTTGTTAAAAATAACAGATGAAATATCTCACTCCAAGTACACTAAGAGAAAAGTCACTAGACACTTTTGGCCTATAAATGACGCTCCTCATAGTCACAATGATCACGTTTTACTTATATTCTTGATCATTTTGGTTATCACCTATTTGGCTACATTGTGGAACACAACGTTTCAATATTTTTTAAATATGTCCATTCTCTGCTACAGATGACCTGGCAGCTGGAGCGATTTTATTTCATAATTGTCTATCTAAAGCCTGTGACGTTCCAGTGCCAATATGCTTCGGAATTAGTCATAAGAAAACATAAAGTGGGACTATAAGAGGACTCTCCCGTGTGTTACCGGGGCCACATTATGTGGGAAGTAAAGAATAGTGACACTGTGACCTTCCAGGCATGTCGTAAGAGGCGACTAAGGGGATTGATCGATGGCTTGACAAGCTGTCATTGTAAAAAGTATTGTTATGGAAACAGAACCATAGACTTTAGAAGCAGTGATCTCTGCAATATGTGCCATTTTGGCACGCAATGTTCTGTTTTTGAGATTGTGGTTCTGCCCTATGTGCCGTCTTCGGCTCGAAAGGACAATAGAGATAGATGGACTTACCAACCAACACAGAACTGGAGTCGTCAGTCGCTGGACGCTGCGAGACTTGCTGAGGAGGGGATCAGAGCACCAATGGACATGTTCGCAGTGCAATAATGATGACTCAATATAATAATATAACAATAACTCAAGAACTCACATGAAAACCCTTGAATTTGAAAATCAAGGCGCAAGTTGTATTTAGCTGGCCTAGGATATAATAAGAAATTAAATTACCACCACGATTGGAGAAAGGGTCAACAATTTCTAAAATTAAACCCAGAGACACACTTCGGTATGGCTTAGTTCTAGCCGTGTGTCGAAACCTTTCTATGTAATCATGAAAGAGAGTGATACTTCTACTTTCCTTCATCATTTACCGTTAGCGTCGAGGGGTTTACCTTCATGCTCATTGTCAGAATATATTTTTTTCTGGCGGATAAGCAAAGAAAATATGTTATATTTGTTCTTCGCATATATATATATATATATATATATATATATATATATAAATGTTGTATTTTACTAAATAAAACCGTACTTTATATTTTAACCTATATATATGTGTTATTTCTCCAAATAATATAAAGTTTATTAAATCGTCATGCTTAATTTCAAACCGCGCATTTTACCCCACAGCTGACGCTGTACTCTTGACTAATGGAACAACCGTTCTTGGGCTGAACCCTGGCGGTCTTGAAATAGAAGGATGGGAGTATACAGTGCTTGGCAGTTTAACTGTAAAGATAGGGGTAACGAAAAGCACTCCAGCTGTTCCAGTTATTAGACAAGATATATGTAAGTAGACAAGAGTTGAAACTACAACTCTGTGGCTATTTAGTGTGAAGAACAACTTATAAAACAAACAAACAAACAAACAAATAACATTAAGTATTTCTAATGTGACTGCGTACCTCTGCCACCATTCCTCTTCTATTATGGACACACACGCTCTCTGCTGCTTTGTTTTATACAAGCTCTGTTTTCTTTGTTTAGTTAATTGAAACACCTGTTCCTCTTTTCGTTCCCTGAAATTAGAAATACGTCAGGGCAGTATGAGCAAACAGAATATTCGTTTTAAACAACCTAGAATAATATTTTATTTTTAAAACAACATTTTATTTTGTAAATGATAGAGAATGCGTCTGTGTAATATAATTGACAATAAATAAGCGTGAGTGAAATACAATAACAAAACGAGGCTGACCTAGTGAATAACTAAAAAGAACGCTGTGACGAGAAACAAAATCAAGCACCAACTCCATTGTTGAGATTGAGAGCTCGCCGAGAAGAAGAACGTACGGCGAGACACAATGCGGATCTGTGCAAGTTCTGATACATGATAGCATTGGTCGTCGAAATCAGAGATTCTAGAATGTATGCACTATATGCCGTTATCGTTTCAAAAAGACGATAGATAGACAGACAGACAGACAGACAGACAGACATATAGACAGACAGACAAACAGACAGATAGATAGATAGATAGATAGATAGATAGATAGATAGATAGATAGATAGATAGATAGATAGATAGTTAGATAGATAGATATATAGATAGATAGATAGATAGATAGATAGATAGATAGATAGATAGATAGATAGATAGATAGATAGATAGATAGATAGATAGATAGATAGATAGATAGATAGATAGATAGATAGCAGACAGACATACAGACCGACAGACAGACAGATAAATAGATAAACAGACAGATAGAGATAGACAGACAGACATACATACAGACAGATAGATAGATAGATAGATAGATAGATAGATAGATAGATAGATAGATAGATAGATAGATAGATAGATAGATAGATAGATAGATAGATAGATAGATAGATAGATAGATAGATAGATAGATAGATAGATAGATAGATAGATAGATAGATAGATAGATAGAAAAACAGACAGACAGACAGACGACATATGACATCAACATGAAGCATGTGTGCCAGAATACTGTTAACTGAAGTTGACTTTAAATGCACTTATATATATACTTTAAAAGACATCCATGTATACACTAATAACAAATTATTTTCTCTTTTACATTTCCTAACAGTGAGTTCAGGTATCGACTCTGTTTCGGTTTATTACAATGCAAAAACAAGCATTGATGACCCAACTATTTTTAACATTCCGGATAACTGCCCCGTCGCTACAGTTGTTGGCTAATGTGAGAACCCAACAAACGAATGCATTTCATACAAGACAATTACACTAATACATCAATAATCCATCAGTTATTTTTGTTACAACCTCGTCAAGTAATAAACAAATAATATGAATGTCACATTCTATAGACAGGAAGAACGATATTCAGTGATCACTTCATTCAGAAACTTCTTGTTTATTGTTTTATAATTTGAACATAATAAAATGTGTTTGTTACTGAATAATGTGGGGATTTTTGTTCTCATTTTTTTCTGAACGCATGTACACTTTCGAATTTTCTAAACTAACATGTACAGAAACTCAACTAACGTTGGTATAAGAGAAAGTATTATATCATATGTTTAATATCTCAATAACGTTAGCTATATTATGTGGTCTGTGATGAATGGAAGAAACCGAAAAGAAAGTAATGAAGATAAGTTAAATGGGGATTTTTTTTGCACACATGTGATTTGTATACGAAATGATATCTCTGGTGAAGATGATGGAAACTTTTTTTTTTAAATATTGGTTTTATTTTATAAATTCAATATGGGTTGGAAAGTACCCCCTTCCTCACTCATAGATCTCTCAAATCAAGCACCGTGAAAATAAGCGTTGATGACCATAAGTAGTGCAATACGTGCATACGGGTCTGTATTCGGGTGTCAGCCCGTGAATTTTCAGTGCGTGTGTGATAGTGCGTAGTGCAGGTGCTTATGACTACCATGGTGTAGTTGGTAAATGGAGGTGATTGTTGAATGTGCAACTGGCCGATAATAAGAATAAAAGGGCTGAACCATAGCTAACCGAATGAATATTGTAAAATTGTATTTTGGTCAATTAAAAACTGGTGCCTAACCTGGTAATGGCGCGTGGGTTGTCTCTGACTAACTCTATCTGTCTCTATCTGTCTCTGTCTATCTCTATCTGTCTCTATCTGTCTCTATCTGTCTCTATCTATCTCTGTCTATCTCTATCTGTCTCTATCTGTCTCTATCATCTCTCATTCACTAGATCTGTTTCTCTCTCTCTTCTAACTTCTCCCTACTTCTGCTGTCTTATGTCTCTCCATCTGTCTCTATCATCTCTCTGTCACTAAATATGTCGCTCACTCTCTATCTATATACCTTTATCGCTACCTTCACTCTACTTCTAACTCTCCATCTATCTCTCTACACAAAATCGTTTTTTTTTTAAAACTAAACTTCCTCTCACAAAGCGCAACTCGTGCAGCTAACAGTCAACGGTTTCAACTTTGACAATCATATACAATAATACATCTATCCTATTCCTGAATTTCACTCTGGCATACTTTGTTCTTTTCCCAAATCTTATAAATATAAACAGTTAAAGTAACAAATAATTCTGTTCTGTTCTGTTTATGGATTCAGCTTCACTGCAATCGGAAATTACCCAACTCCGCTCCACCCATGTTACAGCTCACTCCAAACCGCGTTAGCGAATTATGTTGGCAAGATTGACTACCGTGCAGCCCTAATCGGCAGCCCAGGCGAATATTCTAAACGACTTCCATGGAATAGAGAGAGTACAATCAACTTTTTCACTCCAGTTTCCTCAAAAACATACATCTAAAACAAACACAACAACCAAAACTATTGAAGCAGCTACGTCAGTTTCTGCCAAAACAGAGCGATATGCACCCATCTTTCATTGTCGCTTGTGAGGTTAGCAAGGTCGACCTCCAGTGCGAGCCAAGTGGTCTGCTTAGACGATAATTTATAATTACATCACCGAAAAGGATTGTCCACAGGCACTGCTATCTCCAAATCACTTGAATAAACGAAACAATCACATACAAACACTTTGAAAACTCCGAAAATATTTTTTAGTGATGGCTGAGATCATGGTCGCCATTTTCCTGTCTGGTTGAAAGAAAATATTGTTAACGGAGATTTAGAAGTAATTTTATGTAATAGTTGGGTTAGTTCGATAAAATAGGCTGTTCTAGTCTCAATGCTTCATAAAAGTCAAGCAGAGATGACATAACTTGATAACACCTATACTAAAAGTTACAAATACTGCAAAATGTCAGCTCTCTTCAATTAAGGGAATCACTTGCACACAATCTCGTGTATTAACATTCTATTTGGATTCGTCTGCCCTTTAGCCTTAAGTGGGAAAACATTTCTAGGACTTTAACTTTAAACAAAAAATGTTTACATTTGTGGCTTTTAGTGTTAATTAAAAAGTTGGTCACGTCGACCACTGAGATAACAATGCGGCTCAGCGCCTTTTTTAAAATAATATTTAAAAATAATGCACAGTCAGCAATTTGTTTTTACAAAACAGTATAAAATGAATTGATCAAACACTGACCGACATTTGCTTTCAAAACAAATAAACTGTTTCCCGTTCCTAGAAGCTGTCATGTTGTTCCTTGTTCTGATGTCAATGCTTTTCTGGACTCTCGGCAGTCAAGCCAGGGACCAGACTAAAGTCTGCTGGCCTGACCTGTATCAGATACAAGGTTATTCACTCCAGGATAATGTGAGCAATTATTTTGTTATGCACTTATTTCAATATTCTTTGTTCGGGTTCCTTCGTTTTCTTTTGTGTGTGTGAAATGTTTTTGACGTATCTGCCTTATCGTATAATAAAAGGAGAAACACAATCAATATTTTACTTTGGTATGTCATTATGCAATCAAAATATGTAAACAATAAACAAACGAAAACTGAAAATCAGTGGTTTCTCTGCGCCGCTTGACAACTGGTCAAGAGTAACTTTCTAAAATGCATGATCTCAAGAAAGGTTCACTTCACTTGTAGAAACGGCATCTAAAGTTGCTTCTGCTAAAAAACGTAAATTAAACCATAGTCTTACAATAACAGAGAGGAACGATAGCTCACTGGTTAGTGAACTGGACTACAAACGATAAGAGGTCGGGTTCGATTCTAATCTTCCGGGTTTACCCAGCCTTAAATGGGTAACGGATTTTTTCTGGGAAAATCAAGCGCCACGGGCGTAATACCGACAACATTACCCCAAAAATCATGTTTCATCATCATCATCATGTGCCGTACCGGCTGGCGTTGGCGATCATGTCCTTCCACAATCTTCTATCCACAGTGCACCGTATGAGTTCTGTTGTTTACTTTTTTCCTTGCCATGACACCAAGCTATCCAGTATTTTCTCTCTTTGTCGTCCGCGAAAGGTGAAAAAAGATTGAGACCAATTATAGACCCACAACTAAGCAATGCTCAGATGGGCTTCAGGAGGAACAGAGGTTGCACAGATGCCTTATTTATCATAAAACAACTAGCAGAGGAAACTATAGAGCATAATAAAACACTATATACAGCTTTTATTGACCAAGAAAAGGCGTTCGATAGGGTGGACAGGGAACAACTGTGGTCCGTATTGCCCTTGTACGGAGTGAGTCACCACCTAGTAGAGATATGCAAGAGCCTCTATTAAAGTAGTCGCACTACAGTAAGATCTTCAGCAGGCTACTCTAAACACTTCACCATTAACTCCGGAGTAAGACAAGGCTGCGTGCTTTCCCCTTTACTCTTCATCACATATATGGACAATATATGCAAATTAGCATGCCCAATCCAAGGAAATATACCAACACGTATGATAACAAGCGATAACACAAAAGAGAACGAAATATACGTACCAGAAAACAACAGAAAAGAGGAAGAAATAAATGAAATACTATTTGCAGACGACCAAGTTCTGATACATGAAACAACTGAGGACCTACAAGAACATATCAACAGGCTAAACAACTCTTGTAAACAATACAACATGAAAATCAACATAAGCAAAACCGAAGTGATGGCAATAGCGAGAAAGAAAGAAAAACTAAACATCATAATAGATAATACGACTCTAAAGCAAGTTGACAATTTTAAATTTCTGGATAGCACGTTAACACCAGACAATAACCAAGAAACAGAGATAGATATAAGGTGTAACAAAGCATGCCAAGTTATAGGCCAAGTATCAACACTATTGAAAAACAAAGCAATAACTACGGAAGCAAAAAGGGCAATATACAAATCAATTTTTCTACCAACTCTTGAGTTATCAGTGCCAGAACTGGACGCTGGACTCTAGAACAATAAGAAAGATAACGACCAATATAATGAAATGTGTCAGAAGAATGGCAAGAAACAACTTAAGGGACAGAGTAAGAAACACTGACCTGAGGAAGAAACTCGAAATTGAACCAGCCATCGAATACATAAAGAAACAACAGATAAATTGGTTCGGCCACATAACAAGACAAAAAGAACTAACAATGATTCAAAGAGCCTTAAATAAACGCTACGAAAACGCCAGATTAAGAGGAAGACCGAGAAAGAGATGGATAAAGGGAATACTAGAGTCACTAGGAGGAATAACATCAGAAGAGGTCAACAGAAGAGATAAGAATCGCAGATTGTTTCTCCCCTCGACGCCAACGGCAACAGAGGAAGGATAGCAGAAGATAGAAGAAGAAGTCGTCCGCGATCTGTCTTTCCTTTTTTTTTGCCAGTTGTAACCAAGTATTCCAACTTTCCTCTTCTCATGATATGCCCAAAAAATGTTGATTGCTTCTTTCTGATGTTTTTTAAGAGCTCCCTTTTTGTGTTGGCCACGTTGAGAATTTTCTCATTGGTCTTTTTAGCTGTCCAGGGAACTTTCAACGTTCTTCTGAGAAATCCCATCTCTGAGGCATCTAATATGTATGTAAGGAAATAGACACTAACACCAAATTTCCTTTACGCCACTTGACGTGACGGGGCTCTTTAATTTACTTACAATAACAGACAATATGCTCTTCATGGCGGAAAACCAAATGACTTGCATTTAATTAAAAATTGGAATTTGTCCAAACCAGTTGGAATATAAAACAAGAGATTACAGTGCAGACACCAACAGTGACGGTTTTAATGTGCTTCCTTGATGTCACATTTTATTGTGTACACAGATGCCGCCTTTAATTCCAGGAACATTGTGTCAGCAACAGTAAGCTGCAGATATCAGATAATTCGCTTCATTTATATCTACATGCTATCGCCTGTGTTGATCAATTTCACCAGCGAAAACACACAAACACACTTCCATTTCGACTTTTTAAAGAAACTACCGAGCATAATGTCTGATTAAAATATGCTTTTGCAGCATTAATGCCATAGACATATTATATAGTCTATATTTCTACAACAGGAAATATTGAATTATTTCAGATTGTTGGTCTCTCTGCTTTTGACATGACAAAGCTCTTATCGGCTTCCCGTCTACCGAATGGACAACGAACAGTGAACGATTATGTTGCTGTGAGCTTTGTGACACTTATACATAGTTTTGTCTCTTTGATGTTTATGCTTAACAAGTGAGCTATTTGTAATTAATCTCTTGTTACTTATATTAGTATTATGGGTATTTCATACATTTATTTTGAGACACTGTTTTCGGAAGTGACAAGATTAATAAGGTCAAATTTGATCCGAGATCCTTCAATAAAGAGTAGACCACATCTGTGCGGTATAAATAGCAACATGATGTTTTTAAAGTGAACATAAAATTAGTTCTTCGCCTGTTCTGAAATGATGCCTTAAATTCAAGAGTTTCATAAAGTCTGCATTCCTGCATGAACATATTCCTCGATCGCTAGTAAACTTTAAATCAGATTATAACTGAATAATTACAGAAACAATGTTGTGGAAAATTAACGTCAAAGTGATGTAGTGAGAAAGATATAAATTAGAGATACAAATTGGGATGGATAGGGAAAATTAAAATGGTCAAACTATCCAGGTAGATATGAACTAGACTGGTACACAGAAAAGTGCTAAGAAGTTTGGAGATAAAAAAGGGACACAAAAAAAGAGAACACTGAATTGATCGGACCTCACATGTGGAGCTGGGGAATGCGGTAAAAAGTAAATATTTCTGAAGACAAATAAGTGCCATGCCTGTTGGCGAAGGTGATCATGTCTCTCCATAATTTTCGATCTCGACAGTAATTTATCATTTTTCTTGTTGACCTTCCACCAAGCCATTCTCTTAAGCTGTCTGGTATCTTTTCTCTTTGCCTCCCTCTAACTCTTTGTCCCTCAATTTTCCCACTTGTAACAATATATTCCAGCTGTTCCCTTATCATTACGTGGCCAAAAAATAATGATGATTGTTTCTTTCTAATATTGGAAGTTAGCTCTCTTTCTGCTTTGGCCTCTTTCAGAACGTTTCATTACTTTTCTTAGCTGTTCATGGTATTCTCAACATTTTTCTGTAAAACCACATTTCTACAGCTTCCAGTGATTTCTTGTCTGTTGTCCTATTATCCATGATTCGCATACATATATTAAGTATGGTTCTACAAAACATTTAAGAAAACATTTTCTTGTTCCTATTGTCAAAAATGGATTGCACAGTATCTTCCTTATTTTATGGAAAGCTGCTTTTGCCTGAGCTATTCTGTATCTCACCTCTGTTGTACTTCTATCAACTGAGGTAAACATTGTTCCCATATATTCAAGCTCATTTTCCTGTTTTAATATTTTTCCACTTGTCTTTATTGTGCATTGCGATGATGTCTATTTCTTTGTTGCTATCATTATTTTTTTTTGTTTTTTTTGTTTTGTTAGTGGGGTGAGTCCTTTATTTTTGCTGTCCATCACTATAATGTTTAATATTTCTTGTTACGTATCTTCACTCTTTGCGATTATATCACCAGCATTCTTAAGGTTATTTATACTATGATCTGCAATTGTCATTCCAGGCATGCCCCTTATGGATCTTAAAATAATCTGACTATACATATTAAATAGATCTGGTGGCAACACACAGCCTTGCCTAACACCCTGTTTTATTTGTTAAACCATTCCCATTTGATTTCCAGTTCCTATGGCCGTTGTTTGTTGACAGTACATGTTCTTTACTATTCTTTGATCTTTGCTTTCTACGTTTATGTCTTCTACAATTTTGATTATTTCTTGGTGTTTTACTAAATGTTGTAGTATAATCAATGAAACATAAATAGAGATATGTTTTCACCTCTGTGGCTCTTTCTACTAAAAATCTTATGATGTATATAGCATTGTTGGTACCTTTACCTTCAACAAAACCAAACTGTTCGTCGCCAGTTTCCAGGCTGATTTTATTTCGCACTCTTCGCATGATGATTCTTAGAAATATCTTAGTCACGTCACTCATAAAAAGCTTATTGTGTGATGATCAGAGCATTCAATCGTACCAGATTTCTTTGGTAGGTCTATGAATATTGATTTTTATAGATCGCCTGCTATATATCCGCTGTTGTAGATATCATTCAGTGTTTTTATTATTTTTGTTCTATTCCAAAATCATAATTGCTTCAATCTCTTCTTTAGTTATAATATCTGGTCCAGGAGCTTTTCCTGCTTTAATATTTCACAAAGCGTCTTCCACTTCTTATTTGAGTCTTTATGGTCCTGTCCCATTATCCATAATATTTACTTCTTTTCGTCATTATAAAGATATTTAATGTATTCTGTCCATAATTTCCTTATGCTTTCTTGTTCAATCAGCAGTTCTCCTTCCTTTGATCTTAAACATCCAGTTTTTTATTGCGGTTTTCTTCCTGTTTATTCTGCAATTTGTTTATATATCTTTTTCATCTCTTTTTTTATTATATTTCAGTCTATTTGCATCTCTAATTTAGTGATGCGTCTTTCGCTTCATTGCATTTTATTACAATCTCTTTATTTAATCTCTTATACTCATATTTGTTATCCTTATTTCTTCTTCTTGTATCCATTAGCTGTAAGATGTCATCTGTCATCCATTTCTTTCTTGAAATTGTTCTCACTGGTGGTATGAACTCTTTTGATGTTTGCCGCATTGATTTTTGTTTAGCATTTCCCACCGTTTATCAATGCGTTGTATCTTCTATACTGTATTGTACCTGTTCTGAAATGTGATATTACATTTGTCTTGTAACCTCATGTCTAATTTGAGTACATCTAAATTTATCTTGATATTAACTGAGACTGTTTGCTGTTTTTAATTTTACTCTTAGCTTTCTTACAACTCGTATATGATCACTATTGCATTGTGCCGCTGGTCTAGTTTATACACATACCAGACAGCTTTGAAATATATTCTTTATCATTCTGTAGTTGATTTGCACGTGCATTATCTGCTGGGCTTATCCATGTCCATAGATGTCTTGGATGTTGCTTAAACCAGGTGTTTCCTATCACCATTTTGTGTTTTCTTGCCCAGTCATTTAATTTCTCTCTCCTAAAGCATAGTAACAAACCATTTCTTCAAATCTTTCTTTTCATACATTTGTGTAGAGATCCTCTAGATCTATATTGTTTTCTTGTGGTTTGCATTGATGAGGTGGCAATTTTCTTTGTAAAATTTGTCAACTGTTTCCTTTGCTGTTGGTCCATAAACTTGTATCCGATTAATATATATTGGCTTTCCATTCAGTTTCACTGAACGGACTCTGTCCGATATTGCCCACAAGTCTTTCACTGCTTTTGCTCTTTCTGCACGTAAGATGATACCTATTCCTATTTGATGTGTTCAGTACCTCTAGAATAGATTAGTTTATATTCATAAGAATATATCACCCGCTATCCAGGGTATCACACTTCACACAATCCCAATAAATGTAAATCCGTCTTTTTCATTTCCTGTTTGATATTCTCAAATTTTCCATTTTGCACGAGTGTTTTAACATTATAAGTTCCTATTCTCAGTTTCTGTTTTAACTATATCTTGCTTACAGTAGCTTCATGACGATCGGGTATCACCCGTAGCACGTGATGTCGCCTACCGAAAGAGGGTATTTCGTTTTTACGGTTGACCGAGCTAGCCTTTAACTAAAACGTCTCACCCACAGGCTGTGGGTCTGTTTTAATTAGGGTACCCTCCCGTAGCTTTTTACTCTCCCGATCACACCTGCAAGACAGTAGAGCAACTGCAGGTTGTACTGTGTACTGTATACAGTAGCATGTAAATTACACGGCCTGACATCTAATCATAATTATATAATGCTTACATATATAGGAACAAATACAATAGAAACGTAGACTTCTATTAAGATAGCAACTGTTTCAGTGCTGTAAATGTTATGTTTCAATGAGTTATAATATGAAATACATTCAGCTTGACTTAGTTACCTAGGTAATTAGATGGATTTTACTGCAAAGTTTCTAAGATATTTAGATTTTTGTTAATTTGTTTACGTAAAATAGTTGTTTTCAGTCACAAACTTGTTTGAATATGCTGTTCAATATTGTAATTGGTAAAAAAAAATGTTATCCATTTTAGAAAATAGCTTTTGGCCAGAAATCAATCATATAACAATTTAAAAAAAATAAATTTCTCAAAAGCTATTTACAGCCATAATCAACGAGACTGATGGTACATGTCAGAAATTTGCAATTGACGATGTGGACAGCGAAGATCTGAAATGCCTACCAGGTAAACATTATATTATATCTAGGCAGATAACTTTCTGTTGGGGCAACAGCGACTTTGATTAAGTCTGTATTCTGCTTGCAGATTTGACTATTAAATGGAGTAGGCTGACAAGAAAATAAACTATACATGTATGTTCTCTGGAACTATTATTTCGCACTTTCCTTTGCTAATGTCACTTATCAATACGTACAATGGTTAACACTTTTCCCACGAAATAAATATTAGTTATATAAATAATTAGTTTTTACATAGCCCGAGAGACAAAATCAGAAATGAAGAACAAATAAAAAAGCTAGGAATAACCCCCACCATAGAATATATAAAGAAACAACAAACAAAATGGTTGGCCTCTTGACAAGACACAGTGATTAAAACACAACACAACGAGCTCTGAATAAACGTTGCGAGAACTCCAGGTCTAATGGATGAACATGAAAAAGATGGTTTGACGGAATATTAGAAGCACTAGGAAACATAATAGCAGCAGCGGCGAACAGAAGAGCAAAGGCCAGCAAATGATATCTCCCCTCGACGCTGAAAGGCAAACGAAGAGGGAAAGAAGAAGAAGGAGAAAATTTGGCATGAAGAAGTGTTGATGCAATCGACCTCGAGGACACGTACAGCAGGATGCCTTTTGATTGTTAATGGCTCAGCTTGTTGTGTCTAGTTGATACGAACCTTGAGAAGAATGAGTACCAGTGCCAGCAGGTTGATGTGTGGCCTTCTCAATAATCATCAAACTGACCACAGAATGGGGATAACAAATACCATTGGCAGTAGCAGTAGAAGTACAGACAGAAAATTCGGGGGTACAAGGCAATAACTGTGCAGGCAGGCTTTGATTGAATGACAGTTGTAGAGAGTGGACGAGCAATGGACTGAGTGCTACTAATTAACTAACTAACCTACAAAATATGTTATTCAAACAGCGAGTGCTAAACCTTTGACCAACGGCACGACATTTCTTGGTTTAAACCCTGCCGGTCTTGAAATAGAAGCATGGGAGCATGCTCTGGATGACACGAAATCCTTGAGGATAGCGGTAACAAAAAGCAGTCCATCAGTTCCAGTTATTACACAAGTCGTATGTAAGTAAACATTCCAGTTATTACACAAGTCGTATGTAAGTAAACATTCCAGTGATTACACAAGTCGTATGTAAGTAAACATTACAGTTATTACACAAGTCGTATGTAAGTAAACATTACAGTTATTACACAAGTCGTATGTAAGTAAACATTCCAGTTATTACACAAGTCGTATGTAAGTAAACATTCCAGTTATTACACAAGTCGTATGTAAGTAAATATTCCAGTTATTACACAAGTCGTATGTAAGTAAATATTCCAGTTATTAAACAAGTCATATGTAAGTAAACATTCCGGTTATTACACAATTCGTATGTAAGTAAACAAAGACAAACGTCACAGCTACAACTCACTAGTGTTATCTAATCCGAAAAACAATTTGTTAAAATAAAAATAAGTACTTCAAATATAGCTCGCTCATTCCTCTCGCATCTATCTTCTCTGATGGATATACTTTTTGCTGTTGGTCTCTTCTTTTCTTTTAGCTCCTCATTTAAAAAAAAATAATCATGTACCATCCCGGTTTGTGGATTCAATCAGGCTTTATCTTAATTTGTGTGTCCACTTTTCATCTTATCATTCATGTTGTTAGGGAGCCGCGATAGCTCTGTGGTTAGTGAACTGGACTACAACGGACAAGAGGTAGGGTTCGATCCCAACCGACGGCTTCGGGGTTCACTCAGCCTTAAATGGGTATCGGACGTAATACCGACCACATTACCCCAACAAGCATGTGCCGAAGGTCTGTTACATTTATGGTCACTAACACCATATTCCCTATACGCCGCCACTTGGCGTGACGGTGGTACTTTACTTTTTTTTTTTACATTCATGTTGTTAACTGTTTACCCACCCGTGCCACAACACCAATGTATTTAATATCTTCTCTCTTTGTCGTCCACGATCTCTCTTTCACTGTATCTTGCTACTTGTTACCAAGTATTTAAACTTTCCTCTTCTCATGATATGCGGCGAAAATGTCGATTGTTTCTTTCTTTCATCTTTTAGGAGCTCTCATTTTGTGTTAGCCACTTTCACAATTTTCTTGTTGGTCTTTCTATCTTTACAAGGAACTCTCAACATTCTTCGAATGGACATTTCAGAGCACAATTTTATCCTTCGTTTCTCTTCGACCTTCCTTCACGTCATCTCTTGTTTATACTTACATTGTCCAAACAAATTGGATGAGGGTTCTAATCACGGTTGAGTAAATAGTTTTTTGTTTATATCGGTTGTGAAAAAAAATAACTGTAACACCTTGTGACGATTGCACATCTCCTCCATCCTGAGACCCATTAACAAACACCATCAATATTGACCGACAGCACATGTTTGGATATTTTATTTCAAGTGTTATAAATCGGTTTTATTTTTCTATAAATAATAAACACACGTAGACAATAAGACCAATTGGAATGTTTTTAAAAGATCCCTAAGTAGATACGTCTCTGTACTAAATATACAAATGACAGAGAACACTTCAACACCAATATCAATTAAAATAACAGAAACAGTGCTACAACAACATATACAAATGAAGACTCTTAAGTAGTCACACTATTAGTTAACAGTAACCTACTGTGGCGTAATAACAGGAGACTTAAGACAAGTAGATAAGAAGAAATATCGCAAAACCTGTTATCTCTCATCATCAAGTTCCATCAACTGATGATATATATGATCATGGTCTTAACTACTTTCTGTCTGTACAGTTGTTAATCGGTTCTATTGTTGACGTTATACCAATCCGTTTTCTCAAACTATCTTGTGTATTTTTCTTTCTGCCTCCACTATTTCATCTTCACTAAATTTTTCTAGCTTATTTAAGTTTACATTTTTACACTTTGTTCCGGTAATTAACTAATCAATATATATGGCAAAGCGGGATGATTGTTTGACAGAACGTTGGTAATAGGTTTTCTTTTAGCAATGATCGTCTTTAGAGAATTTAATTTACAGTTTTAGCTATCTGTGGTTTTCTCTATATTTCTCTGTAAAACAACATCTCTGTTACGTCCAAAGATTGTCTGTCTCTTGTATCTGTTTCTCGAGAATTCGTTTCTTCACGTCAAGACTTGCAACTCTTTCTCAGATCAAATAAACGCCCAAACCAAAAGGATGAAGAGAGCCTAGAACATTGAACGTAACCCATGGCAACCAACTTGATACACGTACTAAAAAAGCAATCCAAAATAGAAATATATTGCAAAAAATATTTGTTACGTGTACTTTTTTTTATAAACGACTTGAGACGGAGTAGAGAGGGAGACGAAGCAAATAAGAAAATGTGCATATAAAGACACAAAGAGAGAGAGAGAGAGAGAGAGAGAGAGAGAGAGAGAGAGAGAGAGAAAGAGAGTGAGAGAACGAACGCAACTACGGCTATAAATATATGAACTTGAATAAAATTTCTTCTATACACTAATTACACATTATTTTCCTCTTTCTATTCCTGAACAGCAAGCTCTGATACTGGAGATATCATGATTTATTTCAATGCAAAAACCAGCTTCGATGACCCAAACATTTTTAACATTCCAGATGACTGCACCGTTGCTAATTAAATTAACTAGTGTCTGACAATAAGGAATGTATGGTCATTAATAATCCACACAATCTCAAATTCCATACTACAATAATACATACCTAGCATATGTCATCTGTAACAAACTCATCAAAGTGCTTAAGACACGAGATAAATGTTACATTCTACAGACAAGAAGAACGACATCCAGTGATCACTTCAGTCAGAAACTTGATGCTGATTATTTTCTCGCATATTTTCTTTTTGAAATCACACACTTCCTCACATTTATAAATTGACAAGTACAAAAACTATACAAGATCTTTTAATAAACAAGCATCGGATAATTTATTTAATCTGTGTATATTGTTTGCTTCAGGTATTTTACATGCTTAGTAATGAGTGAAATAGACACGAAGAAATTAACGAAGAGAAGTTACATTGGAATTATTCGTACCTTGAGTGATCTAGGTGTGTTATCGCTTGTTAACATGGAGATTTTAATTGATTACGTTTAAAAATGTTTTGGTTTTAAGAATAGCAACCAGAACGGGAGGGAAAAAATTAAATTTGGAAGAAGAAATAAACAAAACAAACTTGTGTTTGTGTATTCTTGCTCCATGGATCTTATTTGTTTATGTCTTAGTTTGCAAGAAACTTGGTGTATTGCATCACAACACAGATTCCCCCCTTTTACTTTAACTGTGCCGTTTGTAGTTATCGTACCCTTTGTTGCGACCCTTACTTCTGTCTTTTCTGCTATTGAAACGAAATATTTTATTTATACTTTCTATCACTTTAATGTCAATCATTTTCTTATATTTTTGCACTCTTAATACAAGTCAAAGCTAGAGAACAGCTGAATGTCCTCTATCAATAGTTTTATTGATGACATCCTTTGGGAATACGATGTACAATGTTTTCAGTAGTGACAGACTTAAATAATCCGACAACATGACTTTACTGTCAGGTTAAGTCTATGGCAGGTCTGATGTGGCCGAGCGAAGTTGGCGCCCCATTTAGCATATGCGATCATATCCTTCCGATCCTTGTGAAATATGCGTGTGATTTGATTTGAGTTATGAAAGCTACGTCGAGCCTGGATGTCATGATTGTAACTGCAGCTGCAGACACTGAGCAGCATAACTTTCTCTTAATACCAGAGACGGATCCTTTCGATTGTGTATGCTCTGGCTATGCTGACTCTTGAAAGATTGGAAAGAATACAAAGCGAGGTAATGTGCATCATTCTTGGATACATAAAAGACACTTCACGCAGAGCTATTCGTTGTCTTCATTGATTGAGATATCGTGGTTTGTATTTGTCATATATACATCATTCTCAACAATAACAACTAGATTGATTTGAAACTAACAGAATGATTGTAACGCATACTCTTTAGTTAGGAAATCCGAATGAGATTTTCAAATTTGTACAGTAAATTTACACATAGATTCAAGATACAACAAAGCTTGTCAAATCATCCAGCAACCATCACCACTTTGGTCCAACAAATAAATAACTCAACATGAAAAACGGGCACTCTACCATACAACAGACCATTCAAAGGTTATGCTACCAATGTCAGACTCGGGCCCTAAACAAACAAAAAAACAGAAAAATAACCACCACCGAGTTTAAATGTGTTAGAAGTATGACAAAACAGCCAAAGAGATAATATCTGAAATGATTGACTGGAAAAACATATAGCAATAATTTCCGCCATAAATAAAGAAACAGACAAAATTGTTTGATCACGTGATAAGACAGAAATACCAAACCACAACACAACAAGCATTTAATAAACGTTGCAAGAACACCAAACTCAAGGGCCGACCACGAAATAGATGGATCGATGGAATATTAGAAACACTAGGAAACAACATCAACAGAGACCAACAGAAGAACAACAGACTACAAACTATATCTCCCATTAACGCTGAAAGGTGAATGAGGAAGAAAAGAAGAAAAAATCCACACATTTATATTTTCTTTGTTTTAGCAATGTATCGGTTATGCCTTGTCTCAACTTCTTGTTTGATTTTTTGTCCCTGCCATCAAAACTATTTCCTCTAACAAACAACTTCTTTAATCTGTTGACAATTAGCTTATAACCGTGTGTTAATTGTTGCAATTGCTACTGTGAGGAGTTGTGATTACTTCAGTTAACTTGTCTTTTTCCGAGACACTTTAATGATTTGTTCTTGGTATGATGTAGATTAGTACTGTTGTATGTTTTTGTTTATAAAGCCTGCGTGTTTACTTATGTTTTTTTGTTTCTAGAGCCTGCGTGATTACATATGTCTGTTGTTTATAGAGCCTGCGTGATTACATATGTTTTTGTTTACTGTTACATAAAACTCATTAAAATGTTGGTATTTATTTCGTTTCTAAGGTTTAGTGTTATTTATGTTTGTACTTTTTAAAATGAGTGATCTATTGACCTAATTCGCTCTTTTTTTCTGGAAGTAGACTGCTAATTTTATAAATTTTGTTCTATTTTACCAGTTATTTGGCTACGCGTAATTAAGTTCTACTTATAGGTATTTTTTTGCGTTTGCAACTCACAGTTGACTATAGACATTGGAATCATATAGTCACAGCTGCACAAAACTTTGCTTTTCTTCACTGTTGCTACATATTGATCCCTGAAACAGAGGCATTCGAAGATTGAGTGTGCAATCAACGAGGGAAAATAAAACAAGAAGTTATTAAGAGCTGGTTAAAACTTGTATTAAAATTGGAGGTCTAATCATACAAATTATCGTAGCCTGACAAACGACCAATTTTTCTTGAAAGCAGAAGGATTGGAAGCTCTTATTATTTGTTTATTTTTTCACTTGATCATTATTTTTTTGTCTTCCATAAATTACAGATTTCCCCAAACCAATGTCTTAACATGAGTTGATGTCGCAATCAGAGATAACACCCATTCGTGCAGTCCTTTATTGATTCATTCATCATTTAAGTTGCATCTCCCAATAAAGTTACATTTTTTAATTATTCATTTAATTTCATTTCGACTTATAGCGACAACAACAATAATTCATTAATTAATATATTGAGCACATAATTTTTTTTTTTTAAAGTACAACCTAAATGTAATAGCATCAAAACAAATATCACCAGGGCTAAAACTAAGAATAGCAAAATGTTAGATATTCTCAACATTTCTGTATGGTGCAGAAACATGGACATTAGACAAGAAAACAAAACAGAAAATGTAACCCTTTGAAATGTGGATTTATAGAAGAATAGTATCGAAGGAAAAGAAAACAAACGATAAAGTCTTAGAATAACTAAAAATGAAAAGCGACCTACTACAATATAACTAAATAACTAAAAAAGAAAGGACACAGCAACCTACTAAAAGTAATATTATAAGGGAAAATACAAGGTAAGAGAGGCAGAGGCAGACAGAGGCTAACATGGACGAGTAACATCAATATATGGACAAATCAGCCTATGACAATCTGCACCATCAAAGTAAGAGACAGATCAGAATGGCACTCTATGGCAGATAACCTTCAATGCGGAGACGGCACTCACGATGACAACCTAAATATTACTTGCTTTGTTTCAGATCATTTCACTTGAGAAACCGGGATTTCATTGTTCAGAGGAAAAATGACTAAAATAAAGATGGCTTCTTAAAGACTTCATTGTTTTTCCTTCAACCCTTAAAAAAAAAAAAAAAGAGATTGTTCGTGTTTGTCGTGTGGCTTTGTTACATTGTTTCATTTTCTCTCTTATGTGTACAAAATAGATGTCTCTTGTAATATCTAGTGATCGTTGATTAGTACACCAGGTCTTGGCGTATATTACTTTGCTGATTTATTAAGGCCCGTTGCAAGGTTTGTTTCACTGTTAGAGCAGTATCGTTGGCGTGTGATGTTAATGCCCTGGACATGCAATTCAGTTTCTTTTATTAAATTAACCAACTGAGGTACGAATTGGACAATCTGATGGAACAGTAAAAATGGATGGCTCGTCGATGCTAGTTGTGGGGTTGTAAAAAATACCAACATCAGATCCAAAATCAGAGGCTGAAAAAACAATTAAAAGTAAATTAAAACCATTAAGTTTCATAGAATGTACGTAAATGTCTTAATATCCAAAGTCTTTGCCATAAATCTCATTCGCTGCATAAATGTTTTCAGTCTATCTCATAATTGTCCTCTTTCATACACTCTGATGCTAACGTTACATGTTTATAATATTAGCCTAAACGTTAGCTGACAACTTTGGTACTAAGTGTGGCCATACTCTGGGCATAGAGGACACCGTCGAGTTAGTTGTTCTTTCTTGAATAGAAGAGGCGGAGAATAGGTGGGGCTCGGAAGTAAAGATGATGTATAGACTGATGAGTCTCAAGGTGGGAAAAAGGGATTTGATCGATCACGGATGTTCAGTGGGAAAAAACAGAATACACCCAACAACTTACAAAAATAAAAAGACAGTGAGCATACACATAAAGAAATTCTAGGACGGATATAGGGATGCCTTGACTACAATAACATTGATTCCAGGAATATAATAGAATAACACGTGTTACATTTAGCACAGTCTTATTTTACCAGACCTGCTATCTGATTACAAAAGGTACATTACATTCTGTTATTTCTTATACTTGATCTGTACCTATGGTAACAACACGTTTTTTAAATTTATAACTGTGTATTCTTTCTATCATCTTTAACATATTTTAATAAATAGCATAGAATATTTTTTTTTAGATTTTCAGATTGTTTTTCTTCATTGATAGTCCAGCCAGTTACACAATATTTTCTCTTTATGAGACGTCAATGGTCACCACAACTTACTAGCTGTTATTTTAGCTTCTTATTGTGTTGGTGTGTTGTTGCTAATAAATAAATTCCTACTGAAACAGAAATAATTACTGTAAAACAGCATAAGATGTTTCCTCATTGCTACAGTAAACCCTTTTTTCCCCGTATGGTTTATTGTATTAAAAGTGCTAATGTAGAAAAACACAATGTTTAAAACTACTTATATTCCTAAAAAATAATTTACTCATAATAAATTTGATGTTTATTAAGTTTGGCGCACGCAACTCATTGCATAGTTTCATTTACCATTTACGTAGATATATTAGAACACTACATTTACAGGTTGACCTAGCATTCTTTTTGTGAAGAATAGTTTGAGATGAGAGGAAACTACATCAGCGACACGCAAATGAAAATCATGATCGAGGGAAGAAAACTGCAGGTCATCAGAAGGAGTGTTTGCGTCTGTATCATACATACATCAAACACCTTGGAGACATTAAATATTTATTGCGATGAAGCGAAGGTGAGTTTCTCATCTTGGGAGTCATATCAAGAAGACAAAAAAAAAGTATTGCGATGAAGCGAAGGTGAGTTTCTCATCTTGGGAGTCACATCAAGAAGACAAAACAAAAATTATTGTGACGAAGCGAAGGTGAGTTTCTCATCTTGGGAGTCACATCAAGGAGACAATGAGGATGCCATTTATCAACGAGCAATGCATTTGCATGAAGACAACATTTAACAGCGTTAACGGTCAATGCAAGAAAATTATTTCAGTGAAAATAGCAATACAAAATAGACGTTCAGACTATAAGATATGTGCTTAGAAATGCACAGACTGATTTGTTACAACCGAGAACGTGTGACCATGATCGGAGAAGAAACATGCAAAGAAATGGGTAGAATACATACATTGTGGGGTGCTCAGGGGATACAATTTGAATCCTACCAAATAAAAGGGAATGTAATTAACAAAACATGAGGCGCGCTTTGTGAATAAATATGATCCTGACTGTAGAAGAACAGCACTTTGTGCATGCCATTGAGCTCATAATGTGGAATCAATTTGTGTTCACATCGATCAACAATTAACTAAAAAAACGATCTATTTATGTCTACTCACATATGTACTGTAAGACAACTGGAATGGCTGGCGAGGTTTTTGTTACTCCAATCCTAATAGTTTCTCTGTTTATTGAGCTACCGATTGTATATTCCCAGGCCTCTATTTCAAGACCTCCAGGGTTCAGACCCAGAAACATCGAGTCACTTGTCAAAAGTGTTGCATTTGCTGTTTGGGTAAAACACGCGGTAACAAGAGAAATTAATGTTTTATAAGCGCCTAATAATATGAAAAGGCATAAGTCAATTTAAATTATATATGTCTAATATAAACTATTTCGACAGGAACAATAATTTTATCATTGTTTATATATATATATATATATGTATATATATATATATATATATATTGTATGTATATATAAAATACATATTCAAATTAAGTATATTATCTGCCCTTACTTATTTATGCATGTGAGAATTACAACACAAGGAAAAACGATTGAAAATAAATTGGATGCATTTGAAAACAAATGCCTGAGGAAATTACTTCGTGTACCATAAAAAAGATACCGATGCAGAAATAAGAGAAATGACAAAGTAACAAAAAATATCAATTTTAATCAAGAGTAGAAAAGGTTTCATATGTGGGCAACGTGATGAGAAGAGACAACAAGGGATTCTCAAAAGCAGGCCCACAGATGGAAACTAGAGGGTTGCTTTTTTTTTTTTAATATGCTGTTTATTAAGATGTGTTGTGGTCTGCATATTAATGTGAACCTCTCCAGGCTCTCTAAGGTAAGCTATTAAACTAACAGAATACCGCTCAATATGGCATATAGACAGGAACTGTGAAAAAACTGTGACTGAAAAGTGTTCCTTGTTGCAGTTTTCTCAAATTGCAAGTCAGGCTTGCCGCAGGAGCTACTGATTTAAGTGTACTGTGCACACCGTGTGCTGTGTTTCATCAAGATTATGTTTCCATATTTCGATTAGTTACGATGAATGATGATATGGTATGACGGGGACCAGATGGCTGTGTTCACTTTCTGTGCGGTTTCGCCTAGTGTCTTTTGGTATGTGCTGAGACTGCTATGATGGGGACTGCAGTTACCTTTCTTTGTTTGGCAGGTGAGATATTAATTCGGATGATTACACTAGCTCTGGTGGTTGAGCAATTATGGATTTTAATTCGTTTGCAATGATACCGGGGCCTTCCATAACCATAACCATAACTAACAGAAGTAATTATTAACAATCAGAGAGTTAAACGATTTACCTAGTAGACATTGAGGATTCACTGTTATAGACAAATCTTTAATGATCTGTTTTTCACACGTTCCCGCAGTGTCGTTAATTGTGGCTGTAGTCAACTGTTGATAAGAGTTGCATTAACACACACATATTTAACAATCGTTGATTAATTAAGTAAACATTATGTACATTCTTTTGAGGTTAAATACATGGCGATAATATGCTAGACTCTCATAATGTGTAGTTATATTTATGTGTATATCGTTATATATTTTTGTCTTGTTATTTGTCATTCCGGCTGAAGGCCTTTTTTCCGAAACGTGGTTCTACTGTAGTTTTGTTTCTCACCTGCGTAAAGCTGTTACAATACACTTTTTCCTTTTTAAAAAAATTTTAGTATCAGTATTTTTTAGGCACTTCATGATAAGAGTAACGTTGGAATATTTGGTTACAACTGGCAAAATACAGGGAAAGAGAGATCGTGGACGACAAAGAGAAAAGATATTGGCTAGCTTGGTGTAAAGGCATGGAAAATAGTAAATAACAGAGATGATACGATGCACTTTGGATAGAATATTGTGGAAGGACATGATCAACAACGTCAACCGTTATGGCATACGATGATGGTGGTGATCTTCTCCTATTTGTGTTTCAGTCACGGTTATTTCCTACATTTAATTTGGTTTGAATTATTTCATATAATCTAATAATCGTAAATTGTTCATTTCTAAAGTTTGCTTTCCCATATGTATATTCTTCTATTGTGCATCTTACACTTTTCAAACCCATTGATCAATGCCCTCACATCTTCACAAATAGCATCTCTGACAAAATCCGAATCGAACAATACAATGAAGACATGTGTTGAAAAAGATATGCATTACAATACACCAAGACTGGCTACACTTATTAGATCTGTACAGTTTCCCGTGTTATATGCTATACTGAGCATTCAGTCTTGTAATACCTGGGTGCAAACTGTAGATCGTGGTAACTTAAACTTCTATTTATTTTTCCACCTTTGTGAATGAAGCAACCAAAAAGGGTCGAAAATGGACGTCGCGCTTCATTGTAGCTACTGACTTTATATGCGTTCCTTTGGTTACTATTTAATCACATGTTATCTGCATTGTAGCTACTGATTTTATAGACGTTCCTTTGGCTACTATTTAATCACATTTTATCTGCATTGTAGCTACTGACTTTATAGGCGTTCCTTTGGTTACTATTTAATCACATTTTATCTGCATTGTATCTACTGACTTTATAGGCGTTCCTTTGGCTACTATTTAAGCACATTTTGACTACATTGGAGCTACTGACTTATAGGCGTTCCTTTGGCTACTATTTAATCAAATTTTGTCTACATTGGTTGACACGCAATTATTTTGTTCAACTCCGGTGTTTGGTTGCTGCTTTAGACAGATTTATTTGATTTCAAATCTGAAACACCTAATTGAGATCAACTTACTTTTTTGAGTAAAAGTGTGTTCGTAATTAAAACTTGCCAAACATTAATCACTTTAAATAGAAAATGTTGCTCAGGCGAAAATACAGTTGATAATAAGGCAGTTGACAGTAAAGGCGAAACACCACGTGAGTGGGATCTAATTTAAAGAGCTAATTGTTTGCCGACTCTGCTTTTAATCTGTTCTTTCTTGCCCGATATTCTGTATATGCTAAAGACGACAAAGATAATCTGCTGAGCAATGTCTCATATTTTTATTTCATTTTTTTAAATAACTCTTTATTGCATTTCTTCTAAATTCAATATTACAGTGCATGTAAACATATTTTTCATGAAAAACATGAAATAACATCTCTCACATTCCAGCCATAACATTTCAAAGAAGAAAGAACACTTAATATTTATCTCTTTTGTTCACATACTTTCATTCTCAACAGTATAATGTGTTCCATATTTTTATTTCAAATGTCTATTTTTTTCCACAATTGAATTTCGTCCCTAGTTTTTATCCAGCCTCATCGGGAAATGATATTTAATTCCGCAGCAAATGTCTGGTGATCATTGTTGCCATATGCAGTCATGCAGATTCTGCAATCTTGAAGCGTTTATGCGTTGGTCTATTGTACAAGTTCATTGCATCAGATATTATTGTTTTTATTTCTTTTAAACTTGCAAGAACCAAAACCTTGTTATTTTCCTATTTTTTAATATACTGGTTGTAGCTGTTAATCTTTAACAAATGGGACATTTTGCTATGAGGAGTTAATCACTTTGTAAAAGACAAGTATCTGGTAAACTATTGTTATTTGATCATAATCATCTATTAGACATGGTTTCATTGTGTTGTAATTGATGACTAAACATTATTGATAAATCATTCTTTCCTTCCATTGAATGTCTCGCTAATGCTTCAATGTTGAGTGTGTATGACCGAGTCTCTTAGGGAGAATACAGTGGATGTAAAACACCATAGCATAAATACATTTTAAGAACAAAATGAATTGATGATGTACCCATCAGAGGCATTCTACGGGCAGACAGACAAAATACGCCAGTAGACAAATGCAACAAGATTACTTTATTCACACTAAGTTGAGCACCGAAAATATATAAATGATCCCTCAATTTGATTTCTTCGACTTGAAAATAGTTGTACTTCTCAATCGTTCGTATTATTAGTTGATGATCAGGTATGCTAGTACTATAAGACGCGCAAACCATGACCCAAATCAGGTACCTCACCCTAATTTTGAGGGTGTTGGTGAGGGTGCATAGGGTGCCTAGGGGGAGAAAGTGAGTAAAGGGAGATAATCGTAAAAAAATTAAAGTGTAGTTAAGGGGAGATAATCGTGGAAAAGACAAAACAGGGACACCTCAGACTCCACCTATAAATCAAGAGTGACACCCCGAACTCCCCCAAAGTTCATAAGAGATACCACGGACACCCCAAAAGATCATGATGAACCCCAATATACACCGCAAGGAGAGTTAATCGTAGAAATGGGGACACCTTGGACTCACCCACCCTCATAGAGTTTGCCACAATATTTATTTTGGTAGTAATTTAGATAAAGAAAGTGAAACAAGGAAAAAGATCAGAAGCAAGATAGCAAAAGGAAAAGCACATTTTTACAAATCTGGACACAATATGGAAATAAAAACTATGCAAGAAGGCTAAACTAGAATATTCAACTAAAATGTGATATCAACCCTTACCATATATATATAAGATATGTTAGTCATATCTTATATCTTTGTGTGTATGTCTATGTTAGGTATGCGTCATATCTTTGTGTGTGCATGTCTAAGTCAGTCATATCTCATAGCTTTATATGCATGTCTATGTTAGTCATGTGTCATATATCTTGATGTGTGTCAGTGTTAGTCATGGCTCGTATCGCTGTGCACGTGTCTGTGTTATTCACATCTCATATCTCTGTGTGTGCATGTCTGTGTTAGTCACCTCTAGTGACTCGGGCAGATGGTGCTCGTAAACCTGGGAGGGCCGACCATCTAAGGGCAGAATCCCCCTACAGAAAAGACAATCTGCTGCCTTGCAGGAAGATTGGGGACAATCAAAGGCTAAGGAAAGCAAACCTGAAAAAAATGCTGGCTGAAATCGGATGCACTGGGCCACTGGCGCAGAACACAGTGCAACGTATTAACGGGTGTTCAGTCAGAGTGGATCTGACAGACTCTAAATGTGACGTTCTGTCTGTGGGGGCGATCAACGCACTTAACCTGACAGCTGACTTCATGTGGGAGTCTGGAATCCTACTCTGACTGAGTCCTGATCGCAGAGAGAGAGAGACAACCCTTACCTACTCATGTGGAAACTAGAAAATAACAAAAGGGATTGAGAGAAAATTACAGGCTTTTGAGGACAAATATCTAAGAAGAATACTCTGTGTACAATGAAATGAATTCGAGACTTATATTGAAACAACAGAAATAGCCATACAATCAACGATCTCATCTACAATTAGGCAAGAAGATGGACATCTGTCAGACATACGTTGAGAAGAGACAACAAGATAATTCCAAAGCGGGCTCTTCTATGGGAACATCAGGATACAGCAAAAGAGAAAGACCTAGAAAGACACTAAAAAGAACACTTATAAGAGAAGCAAAGTTGACAGGTATACACTCATAGGTTAAGATCGAATATCTTGTCAAGAATAGAGATCGATAACGAAAAACACTACGAGTTCTATGCGACATGTAGCGACGCTGGAAGGATCACAATCAATGATCTAAAAACGTTCCTTTGTTTTTGTTTGTGGCGCAAGAGATTAGACGCTTCATTAAAAACTTACACCAGCCCAATCATTCACTTCACGCGTTCCATCTGAGTATCGATAAGCCAGGAGTTTCTTCGTGTAGTCAAAAGCAGTCACTTTAACGACCTGAAACAATTCAAAATGTATCACACAAATACCTGCATCAATAAGATAAGGATTGCATTTTTAACGCTGGAAATAAGGATTAATTGTTTCATTTCTTTTAAAATAACAGAAAGGTGAAAGTGGAAAAAGTAAATACTTACTATAAAGATTATTCGATTTGCAAGGAATGGGTTAGGAAAAAATGTAGAGGGAAATTAAAATTCAACAAAACCGTGTGGGTAGAACTGAACAAAACAAAGACAACATGCGTTCGTTTAAAGACAGCGGTAGTAGCAAAGGTTTGTTTGTGTTAATAAAGGGATAGTCATTTATAGGTTGTCCGACAAAATGCTTGTTTGTGTTGAATAGTCACCTCGGAGGGTTCTGACATAGGCATATCAATATTGATGAGTTGCACTTAATTCACCCAAAAGTTTGATTAGTTTGTGTGTGTGTGTAAATTTGACTGTTAAGTTCGATCTGCACTCGAAATATTCTAAGATAAAACAGACATGTTATAGTTGTTGGTGGTAGGAGACTCTTTTCTTTTCGCAAGCCTTTCTAGCCGGTCTCCGTTGTTTGTTGTCTACATTTTGTTGTTTGCATCACAAGCTGTACCCCACGTCCAGCACTTTTGGCGCTGAGTAGTTCTTTCCTTTGCAACATTTTCTATTGGTCAGGGCTAATATGTAAAACATTTAATAAAATCTTTAGCGTATCTTTAATAGATTATATGGTCCAGTGTGTTGACGTTTACCTGTTTGCAGCTCTGTGCAATAATAGTTTTGGCAGTCGGTGGTTTGGTGTGCGGACTATATGAATCAGAATATGAATTGCATGAATCGGAATATGAATTGCATGAATCAGAATAACAGGTGTGTAGAATAACAGCTGTGTAGAATAACAGCTGTGTAGAATAACAGCTGTGTAGAATAACAGCTGTGTAGATATATCAACTCTATCCACAATGGCAGTATCTAGGATCTAGTCTTGCCATTTGATGCCATTATCATACTGACACAGATTGTGTGGGCGTGATCTTCTTTAAGTGATGTTTCTTCATATTCCATGTTTCACATGGCTATAACCAAACTGGGACCTCAGCAAATATATAAACATTTAGCTTTGTCTGCAAGCTGATCCCACCGCGAAACAAAATATTCATAAATATAATATACTGAATGTTTCGTTAACTTTGGATGTCCAGGCGTGTATCGCATCATCATTGTTGTCATTTTGGAGAGGGTGCTCTCAATGCAAGGTATATTAAACTGTTATAACTTTAAATTGCTCGTAATGTATTAGTAATCTAATTAATAGTATCTAATTATTAATGCTCTTCTGTTCTGCTATTGTTTTCACAAGGGGCATGCTGGATTTCATTTCTGTTTGCAGTTGTAGGGAATTCAAATCCTAAGAGGCTTGAGAGAATCTGTCGACGTTGTAGTGCAGATCATCTACTGAGGTTTAGATGAATTGATTAATCCATTGATTATAGCGTAATTTTCGCTGTGGGTTGACTTAAAGTAACTCTGAATGTAAGTTTGGTTGCTGAATGTGTCATTTTAAGTGTCATGCCGTGCTCATTACGCTTAAAATATAGACTTACGCATTACGACCTTTGAACCGGCATCTTCGTTTTTTCAGTGCTTCTTGCCAAGTCCAGGTCTCACATGGGGAAAAGGAAACCACGTTTCACGATGATTTAATAAACAGTCAGGTTATCTAATCTGATTAGCAGTTAAAAACAGCTGCCGTGGAGTGGTTGCTACCTCATGTTAACACTACAAGGAGTCACATATGAGATTTTGATGCCAGATTTGGACCAAACCGTGATAAAGACCACCCGGAGAGGACATAAAGCCACATAGTAAGGCACACCTTTTGTTGAGATTGCTCAGAATTAAGACTGAATAAAGTACCAGACACTGAAGTCCCCAACGGGCCAAAATGCAAGTGTCTACGAGCTTTTTGTAAAAAAATTGAGATATTAGTAGCAATGTCTCTGTCCGGTGTGTAGCCGCCTAGTGTATTTATCAACAATGATGTGATCTCTAGATGCGCCGTTAACATTTTGAAGATGACTTGTTTTCGAGAACCTTTCCAGAGACATTCTACATGGTGATAATGCTTTTATCCGCTCAATGTGGACTCGCTGTGCACTCATTTTTCTGGTATATTCCCGGTTCTCATACTTTGATTGAATAGTCTTCATTACTAATGTCAGGTTTGGCCTTTTCTTAAATGTCGCTTGGAATATCATCTGATTGATTGTGAGATCTCCATCTTAAAAATTGATTGGGTCCTGGCGAAGTACCTATCACAGGGTCGCTGTTTGTATGTTTCTAACCACCTGCTACAAATCCTTGTCGCCATGATCTGTTTTCGAAAACCACTGAATAGTTTTGGACGGAGTCACGATCTCGCTCTGCAGATGACATGGCTTGTGTTCACATCGTGCTAAAGAAAAAATTACTAAAAAACTGAAAGAAAATGTGGATCAAATAAGCGATTTGTGCAATAACGATAATGCACTCATTAATCCACTGAAGGATATCTGATGCTCTCTGAAAAAAATAAAACATATTAGGCAAGGACACCCTCCCAGTCATAAACAGCAGTTGTGTAAACATCGTGGTGAGTCAGACAAATATTTGACATAATCTTGTCATTAGCGCCACGTTAGCAACACCAGTCATCAAGCAATGTTAGCGCGATCAAGATCTTGGCCAGCAAACTCCAAATAATTGTTACTAATGCAGTTTTTAATGCTATCATTGTCGGATTATGATTTTGGCGTGTTCACTCTCTAACCAAAGCAAATTGCAAGATTGGAAGAAGTTACGAACGATGACATATAGACAGTGCTTTGTTGCACCAGAAATATCCTTATTCGTTTTTTCTGCATCTACTTGATTTACCGAACATTAAAGTCTGACACAAGTGTGCTCAGATTTGGATCTATTTGAGCATGAGGAGAAACATAAAGTGCCAAACACTAAAGACTTTGAATCCCTTGTATTTGTAAGTGAAGACCAAGGGCAGGCACCTTGACACGGATTGGGTAGAAGCAACATCGAAAAATAGAGGCTAACCGAAGTAATCAGTAATTTAGCAAATACTCCGAAGGAATTACCGAGACTGTGATATGGGAGTCCATGGAAAATATTTGTCATCGCCTCAGGATCTCATCATCTCTACTGACAGTTCTGTGTCCGTGGAACAGCGCAGCGTTTGGCGTACACCATGGCAGAGAAGTACTAGGAAATCTTGCTCTTGTAGCATCTCTGTGCAACTCTGTGCTATCAGTCCAAAATTGGACGCTGGACTCTAGAACAATAAGAAAGATAACGACCACCGAAATGAAATGTGTCAGGAGAATGACAGGAAACAGCTTTAGGGACAGAGTAAAAAACACCGACCTCAGGAAGAAACTCAAAATTGAAACAGCCATCGAATACAAAAAGAAACAACGGATAAATTGGTTCAGCCACATAACAAGACAAAAAGAACTAACAATGACTCAAAGAGCCATAAACAAACGCTACGAAAACGCTAGATTAAGAGGAAGACCGAGAAAGAGATGGATAAAGGGAATACTAAAGTTACTAGGAGGGATAACATCAGAAGAGGCCAACAGAAGAGCAAAGAATCACAGATTGTTTCTCCCCTCGACGCCAACGGCAATGGAGGAAGGATAGAAGAAGAAAAAAAAGAAGTAGCATCAGGTGTCCGGCATGCAATTGGAGATAGAAGCAGTTGCATTCGGCAATAGCATTCTTGGTTATACAGAACACTAATCACGCAGCTTTGGTGACGGACTCGCAAAGTTTGCTACAGATGACTGAGGGGCATACTGTGCGACAGGATTGGATACAGCTCTTGGATGGCTTTACAGTAAGCGCGTTAACCTGAGTGTACTGTCCGTAACACGTTGGTGTGCACAGCAATGACACAGCTGATAAACTCGCCAACAGTGCAATTATTGTGGGCTGACACTTATTGTGGGCTGACACTTATTGTGGGCTGACACTTATTGTGGGCTGACTCTGGACAAAGAGAACATCGTAAATTTGTTATCCATTCTTTAAGATTAGAAGAGGATGGGTGAGACAAGAATGTTTATTTTGAGACACTGATGAAACTAGCAATAACCGGAGACTGATGAGTCTATGAGTAAAACAAAGGCCTGGTCGATCTGCAGTGTTTAGTGGGTAACTCAGCAGATGTACCCACAATCAACATCTTAAAGGAAAACAGTCACATTACAAACACAAATGTTAGGGCGGTCGGCGGAGCAGGTTGCCTCGACTGCAATAAAAATAATTTTATGAGTGAAATTGCTGAGAATAAATTAGAATGTATCAAACAAATTTAAATAAGATTTATAGAACAATTTGCCAGCATTCCCAGTGAGAGTCGGAGTGTTTGGGTCGAAATGCGACGATATACCATTTTATTTGAATGCATTAACAACTATAGCTTTATTTAATATAACTATGGTTTTACTATGACATTAAATCACAAACGCGAACAATATTGAAAGTATGTGTGATCTAACCACTTAATGACCATGTTATAATAGACATATTCAGGTAAAACCACTCACGTTGTATTCTAAAGAGTAAATGTTGTATTGATATACATCAGGGAAACAGACTTTAGTCGGGTCTCTGACTTGACAATACGCACACGTGAAGAACGTTGATGCTAGAAATAGGAAGAACATTATTATCACGTGAGCTGAAAACGGTCAAAGTAATGAAATATGAACCTATATTTCAGACCTTACTTTTATAGGTGTCGCTGATACACATTTATCTTAGCAATTTGCATTACAATTTAAATAGGTCACCAGGTAATGCAGCTACAATTATCTTATCTCAACGAAATTCGTGACCGAAATTGTTTGTTTCTTTTTTTTATATGTAACCGATATACCAATGAATTAATTTATTACGTGTCACACTATATTCAAAGTACTTGTAAAATATGGTGTAGATTAAACCTACTTCTACCTTTTCAGTTCCTTATACAGCATAAGTCTTCAACAAACACTTTCCAAGCCATTCTGTTTCATTCCTTTCTTTTCGGATTATTCCATGTCGTCCCCATCATCTTCATCTCCTCTTCTATCTGTCTTCACCAAGAATATCTTGGTCTTCCTCTTTGTCTTTTTCCTTGGGGATTCCAAAAAAGGGCTTGTTGTGTAATACTTTCAGTTGGCTTCGCAGTGTGTTCTAGCCAGCGCCATTGTCTTCGCTGTATCCCTTGATCCACTGGTATTTCTTCTTATTCCTTCACTTTTCTCTTTCACTGATACCTAAAAGGTGTCGTGGTTTATATCATTTGTCGTTCTTGTGCTGCTTGAATTGTCTGAATTAGTGATTTTCCTTTGTTGTTACATGTCTTTGTCACTGCATCTATCCATCTTCTTCTGGGTCTTCCTCTTGGTCTTTTTCCATGCATTCTCGAGAAGAACGCCCTTGATGGTGATTGGTGAGGATTCATTCTGACCAGGTGGCCAAACCATTTAAGTTGTTGTTGTTCTATATATTCTTGGCAGGGTTTTGTTCCTACCATTCATTTGGTATTCTATCTCTTCTTGTGTTGTTTGTCACTTTTCTCAAGCATCGCATCTCACATGTATTGATCTTTCTTAAATGTGATTTAGAAAGGGTCCATGTTTGACTTTCATAGCACAAAGTTGGTATGAAGATGCTATTTATCATTTGTTGTTTAGCTGGCATAGAAATGTTTGGATGTCTTAACAATGGTGAAAGCTGGTATGTGACAGCATTTGCTTTTTATATTCTCATGTCAATTTCTCTGTCTAGTTTTCCATCTTCTGTGAACATTGTGCCTAAATACTTGAATTCCTCTAATTGTTTTATTTCTTTGTCTTTGATCTTGATGTTTAATGGGTGTCTTAATTTGCTTATTCTTATAGCCTCTGTTTTTGCTGTGTTAATTTTCATACTGTAGTTTGTGCAGCTTTTATCTAGAGATGTTAATTGCTGTTGTAGCAGGTTTTCATCCTCATATATTAGGCATTGGTCATCTGCGAAGAGTAGCTCATTGATGTTGGAGTTTTCTACCTCTATGTCACTGGTATTTGACTGGTACATTTCCATCATTCTATGTTAGTGATTTCGGCTTGTCATGTCCATCCTTTTATTCTTCTTAAGCATCCATTAATCAAGGTCTGTATCTTCATGATTGTCATATTGTTGTTCTCCATGTTTCACAGCCATATAATAAGACTGCCGTAACGTTGGAGTTGAAAATTGCTATTTTTGTATTTAATTTCTTTGAAATTCCATTACGAATGCGCCTCTTGCTTTTGATATACTTATTTTGGTATCTTTCTCTGTTCATCCTTCTTTGTCTATATCACTGCCCGGAAATATTTAAGATTGTACGTCTGGTAGGGGTATTTCTCCTATTATGATTTGGTTATTATTGCCAACTGCTTTAATTCTCATAAATTCGGTTTTATCTGTATTTATTTTCAGTCCCAGCTGTTGTGATTGCTCATCAAGTATGCTCATTTTATCTTGCATCTGTCGATGGTTGTGTGATAGTAGGGCTATGTCATCAGCAAAGTCTAAATCATTAAGTTGCTTGGTCAGTGACCACTGGATTACATTTCTGTTGTTCTGAGTTATTCATAATCCAATCTATATCCAGTAGAAAGAGAAATGGAGATAGAATCATCCCTGCTTATTTTTATTTCAATTACTTCTGTAATGTTGTCTTTCGAGCTCAACACTACATTTCAATCCTTCATACATTGTTCTTATCAGGTTAATAAACTTTATGGGGATTCCGTAATGACTCAGCAACTTCCAAAGCATTCCTCTGTCTAAACTATCAAATTTACTGTTATATAAATACTGTTCGTAATCTATCAATCCGATATAAAAGTGGGGATTGTAGTTCTAAACTTTGTTCAACTATTACACGTTGGGTACTTATTTGATCTGCACATGATCTGTTTTTCCTAAAACCTGCTTGTTCATCTCTCAAATGTTTCTCTATGACCTCTTTTAGTCTCTCCAGAATAATTCTGCTTAATATTTATCCTGGCACTGATCTGTTTTGATGGCTTCTGAAGGAATTTCATCTGGTCCTGCGGCTTTACCATTTTTAAAAATAAATTGATACCTTTCATTATTTCTTCCTTGCTTGGTTTTCCACAGTTAACGTGTAACTCTTCTTCTGCTGGTAGTATATCTGGAGGGTTATTTGGGCCGGGTATGATCAAGAGTTCTTCAAAATGCTCCTTTTTAAAATCGTGATACTGTATGTAGAATTTCATTAACCACGTATATATTGATAATTAATATGCATGTTCATTTTACAATCTTTCAATAGGTTTCCCTAAATTATTGTAGGAATTAAATCATTTTCATATATATTCTAAACTATATCAGTTATCAAGTGGTAAGAAATGTTTCTTAATACACTAATAAAGATAATAATTAATAATACAGTTAGTGGGATATAGTAAGTAAAGGTTCCCTTCACGCCTTGCTAGTCGCAGGGGAATATGGTTTTAGTAACCATATTTTTCTATGATCACGGCACATTTGTGGAAGATATGGTCGGTATCACGCCAGGCCGCTTTTGCTTCCCAGACAAATCTCTGCTACCCATTTTAGAGGTTGGGTGAACCCAGGAGCCTTGTTAGTCCGAAAACAAATCCGCCGCTGCTGGCGATCGAATCAGTACCCTTCTGGTCAGGAATCGAGCACACTAACCACTCAGCCACCAAGGCTCCCACACTATATACAGCTTTATCAAAATGTGACACCGTTTGCAATTGTGTAATACAACATTCATGTGTGTTTTTTTCTTAGGGCTTGGCAAAGACAGTTGCATTTCTTACGTGAAACGAGCTACATTTTTGGTAAAATATTTTCATATTCGACATGTTGCTCAAATATATGTGAAGTTATAACTTCATCACATTGATGACGTCTTTTCTTCTCACTGCTTGACACAGTAAATTTACATTCCTTACATTATATTAAGCAGTGTTCATACTTTCTGTATCATCTGATTACCCCTTCCAGTACTAGAGCATGCAGTTCCCATTCAACATCCCCTATGCTATGACCATTAACAAATCCCTTGGATAACAACTTAAATTGACACGTTTTGACATAAGAGAAGGCTGCTTCTCACTTGACCAGTTCTACACGGTCTCCTCCAGAGTGAGCTCTCCCAAAGCCATGGCAATCCTAATATCTGAGTGGAGAACCAACAATCCGGTCTGCGGAAACGTAATTTTGTAGAAACAATTATTTTAATCAAAAGGGCACCGTCATCTTTCTCAACTTCAGAAAAAAAACATTTTGCTATAATGCCATGACCAACATGGGTTCTTTGCCCGTGCAGCTTTCCATTTGTGATCTGAACATGTCGAGAAGGAAAGTTGGGTATACATGTGCGTATGATGCATTAATGACCACCCAAACAGACCACAGACCTCACAGTAAGGATTTACCTAAATATATGTGATTTGAAAAATGGAAACACATGGACTGGTTGTGTAAATGTGTCATTCCGACCCCAGAGAAAGACAAGGCTACCGTCACTGAGGACACTCTATTAAACTTATCTGAACTATAGGCATATTGAATCGCTGAAGCAAAGTGATGACGTTGTCAGCTGCCACGTTGAGTACCTGAAAGCCATCAATTCTTCGTACATCCAAGATCAAAAGCTCCGCGCTAAACTGCGTCAGCAAGGGAAACAATTTATGTTTTTTTACCATTTGTTTAGTTCTCGTTGCACTTTTTAAAAACATTCATCCAGTAGTTTACTCCTCAAGAATAACTACCGGGTGTCACATGACTGAAGGTAGTTTATATATTTGTCATTGCGGTCAAACAAAATTTTATTGGATTCAGCATGGAATCGAACTACTCAAATCCTATAGCGTAATGATTCTAGGAAAGAGCTGAAATCATCTGGCAAGGAAAACCTATAGACAACACACGCTTGCGTTAGAACCAAACACAACAATCTGTGTGAAGCTTTTACATCCGAACCGTGAAAACAGAACGAAAACAATCCATGATATTCCAGGAACAGACTCAACAAATGAAGAACTCGAGGCAGAAATAAGAGCCTTGTCACTCATCATCCTGCAGGAACAATGCTCCAGAGATATCTGGGCACGACGAGTTTTCATAGATGACTTATTCGAAGCTGAATTATCATTGAAAGAAGGCAATTATACCTGCATAACCTACCCAAGTAGAAAGACAAAAACACACTCTTTTTCAGCCTGAGTAAGGCGCACACATTTCAGAACAGAAGCGTTAGCAGACCACACGTGCATACAGACTTTCACCAAACAAGAGTTCCTAAATCCAAAAATTGTCATCAGTGATGCAAGGTCAGTCAAACATGAGATGTCAAACCTGAAACAGGGCAGACTCATCAGGGAATAATGAAGCATACATGTTCGCTGTCAGAAATGACAGAACTAGTCTTGCAGTGGATACCAACATACATGTTCGCTGTCAGAAATGACAGAACTAGTCTTGCAGTGGATACCAGCATACATGTTCGCTGTCAGAAATGACAGAACTAGTCTAGCAGTGGATACCAACATACATGTTCGCTGTCAAAAATGACAGAACTAGTCTAGCAGTGGATACCAGCATACATGTTCGCTGTCAGAAATGACAGAACTAGTCTAGCAGTGGATACCAGCATACATGTTCGCTGTCAGGAATGACAGAACTAGTCTAGCAGTGGATACCAGCATACATGTTCGCTGTCAGGAATGACAGAACTAGTCTAGCAGTGGATACCAGCATACATGTTCGCTGTCAGGAATGACAGAACTAGTCTAGCAGTGGATACCAGCATACATGTTCGCTGTCAGAAATGACAGAACTAGTCTTGCAGTGGATACCAGCATACATGTTCGCTGTCAGGAATGACAGAACTAGTCTAGCAGTGGATACCAGCATACATGTTCGCTGTCAGGAATGACAGAACTAGTCTAGCAGTGGATACCAGCATACATGTTCGCTGTCAGAAATGACAGAACTAGTCTTGCAGTGGATACCAGCATACATGTTCGCTGTCAGAAATGACAGAACTAGTCTTGCAGTGGATACCAGCATACATGTTCGCTGTCAGAAATGACAGAACTAGTCTTGCAGCGGATACCAGCATACATGTTCGCTGTCAGAAATGACAGAACTAGTCTTGCAGTGGATACCAGCATACATGTTCGCTGTCAGAAATGACAGAACTAGTCTTGCAGTGGATACCAGCATACATGTTCGCTGTCAGAAATGACAGAACTAGTCTTGCAGTGGATACCAGCATACATGTTCGCTGTCAGGAATGACAGAACTAGTCTTGCAGCGGATACCAACATACATGTTCGCTGTCAGAAATGACAGAACTAGTCTAGCAGTGGATACCAACATACATGTTCGCTGTCAGGAATGACAGAACTAGTCTAGCAGTGGATACCAGCATACATGTTCGCTGTCAGGAATGACAGAACTAGTCTTGCAGCGGATACCAACATACATGTTCGCTGTCAGAAATGACAGAACTAGTCTAGCAGTGGATACCAACATACATGTTCGCTGTCAGGAATGACAGAACTAGTCTAGCAGTGGATACCAGCATACATGTTCGCTGTCAGGAATGACAGAACTAGTCTTGCAGTGGATACCAACCAGCACACCATGGCAGCCCTGGAAACGAGAAAACAGATGCTCTTCCAAAAGCAGGTTGGAGTCTTCAACAATCCAACCAAACCCTGAGCCTCAAAGTAGTAAAAACAATCATGAAAGAAGACAAGAAAACAGAATAAGGAGAGTTGTATGGAAAATATGATCCAGAATATGACAGCTTAAACAACATCCGTAGACATGAGTAAACCAAGATTTTCACTTGCAGAATAGAACGCTGTCGCTACACCTCCACGAGATAGGACACAGTGACTTTGCAGCATGCAATTGTGGAGCACCCAGTTGTGGAACACCTGAGCATATCCTACATGACTGCAGCACTCTCATCACTATAAGAACACAAACATGGTCTACAACAAGAAACCTGCATGTCAAACTACGGAGAACCAGTGAAGACCTCAAACGCACAGTATTGCTCGTAGCCATTGCTGGTCTAAAAGTCTAAAAGCACAGCAGTAGCAGATCGCAGACGAAGAAGACTTCGATGAGCCATTTGGTACTTTACGACATATTTTTCCTCCAATGGTTAGCGAAAATTACACGATTAAATGTGTTGTTCATTTTATATTTATAGAAACGTTGATTAATTGTAATATTTATTTTGTGGTTTTAGATTTGCAGTTGCTGTTATATGTTTTTTATTTAAAACTATGGAGTGATTAACTTTCGTTTCAGAATGCAGCGTGCTAACTTTTGCTCTAATTGAGTCAATTGGTTATTGTTTGCTTTTTTGCTCTAGGTGTTTTTGTATCTAACTGTTTACAAGTATTATTCAATTTCTGAATATGTTGTAGCTAGTGTATCTTCCATGATTCTAGACTTAGTATATTTCTCTATACTCTTTGCTTGACAATAATCGGGGAAATGTAAAAGAAGGAAATATAGATCACCTATTTAGTATTTTAAACCTGCTTGGAAACCCCGCCATGGAAGGTGCAGATAGACGCTTGCAGCAGATAAGACAGTAATGACCTTTGAACCAATCTGTAATCGATTAAATGAATTAAACATGTCAATGTATAAACACGCGTTTTATTCTCTATTACGTTGCTGTTTGCTGTATATTAATGCAGTAATTAGTTAATTCAAAGACGTTTGCTCACACTTTCTACTGATTTTAGGGTCAATGAACCATAGCTGGATAAAACCTTATTCTGCTTCAAAACGGTGACGGAGTTGTTTCAGGAACAAACTAATCTGATCACGAGCGTGACAACAACGATCGAAAGGTAAGCACATTCGGGTATCGAATTGTTCGAAATGTGTCATACCTTTGTCAGACCGGGCGTCACGAACTCAAACTTAATTATAATGTTCCTGGGACACCGCAAATAACACGTATATTTAAGAGTTTAAGAATCACTATAGTTTACATTTTGTTTAAATCTCCTATTTGTATTCCTAACTTCATTCTTTCGGAACCGTCTCGACAGCTGGCTACGATGGAACGATAGTTTAATATATTTTTGCCTTGATAGTGCACGTTGTCACAAGTTCACCTGTCCATCTTTTATTGTAATTTTACTTTAACCTTTGTCTATATAGTCTACTATTAACTTTCACCCTCGTTCCTACTTTTCGTAAAGTATATAATGTATGAATGGCTTGGCAGAAGGTCAACAACAGAAATGATAAAGAACTGTCGAGATCGAAAAATGTTGAGAGACACGATCACCTATGCCAGAAAGGCCCGGTACTTGATGATGATGATATATTGTATAGTTGAAGTATTCATTCATTCATTCATTCATTTATCAAAGAATTAATTCATCAGTTCACCCAATCATGAGTTCATTACTTATACCATCTCTTGACATTGCGTTACTTGTCTAAGCTACTCATTTAATTCCTCTTTCGCCCATCAACTACCAAAACGATACAGTCACTTTAGTAATTAGAGCATTCGACACATAAAATAACGTATATAAAACATGTTTGAATTCTTACTTTACTTGATTTCAGGCCATCATACTTGGGCAATATTGTGAATGTATGTAGATGCAGAACAAAATCAGCTAAAAATAAACAATAAGTATTTCAAAACGAGGAGAAAAAACAATTTCTTTAAAATTATGAATTGATAAACTATTTCTTTCAGATAGTTTGTGTTCATTCTCAGCTTCTGTACATTATACACTTATCTTCTGGAAATATTTGAAAGATTTCGAAAGTGTCCTTTGTCGAGACGTATGTAACATCGTACAGTTAACTTATAGCTATTGCAATGTATAGATCAGTGCTCTGTTAGCATACGTTTTATGAGCTGAACACACAGTATTTATTGTCTCTATTTATCACCAGATAATGCAACTGGACAAATAGCTGGAACGGTAAAAATGGATGTATCATCGATGCTAGTTTTTGGATTGAGAAATATGCCTACATCGGATGTATCACCTGTTGCTGAAAATGTGACAGAGAACAAAATAATTAGTGTTTACAAATGTTTTGAAAATGTGTATATACATTATATCAATAATATGACACTTTTTCTTATCTATCTAATCTATCTATCTATCTATCTATCTATCTATCTATCTATCTATCTATCTATCTATCTATCTATCTATCTATCTATCTATCTATCTATCTATCTATCTATCTATCTATCTATCTATCTATCTATCTATCTATCTATCTATCTATCTATCTATCTATCTATCTATCTATCTATCTATCTATCTATCTATCTATCTAT
This sequence comes from Megaustenia siamemsis, assembly GCA_032433765.1. Taxonomy (NCBI): domain Eukaryota; kingdom Metazoa; phylum Mollusca; class Gastropoda; order Stylommatophora; family Ariophantidae; genus Megaustenia; species Megaustenia siamemsis. The sequence goes on from JAVIAB010000051.1 coordinate 48,267,560, forward strand.
CTATCTATCTATCTATCTATCTATCTGTATGTCTGTCTGTCGGTCTGTCTATCTATCTGTATGTCTGTCTGTCTGTCTGTCTGTCTATCTATCTATCTATCTATCTATCTATATATCTATTGACTTTTTTTAACCTTAGCCGGCCCATGGGACATAGACCCAGATACTCTTTCTCTCATCTAAATATTTATTCTATCAGTTTTCAATCCTTCTAATGATATTTTATGAAATCTCGTCATCTGTCTCTGTTCTGTGCAAGTAACAAAATAATATAACTTGTATATGATCGCGTGAGTGCGCTTGTTTGTGGAGAGAGATCAAATGAGGAATGTCATTCAGGTACAGTAGGCAAAGAGAACATGAATGATAGACTTAAAATGATACAAACCAAAAGTGCCACATCTAAGGAAGTTTGGCCATGCTGCAGAAAAGAAATGAAAGGGCAGAAAACACACGAGGGTTTTGAAATAGAGGTCGCAAACATCACAAGTGAGAAGTAAATAAGATTGTGTCCCATTCAATAGTGAGGATATTTCACCAGATATCATGTTTTTGTTGTTGTTATTGTAAATATATGTAGGTTTGCCTTAGTTGTAGTTAAGAGACTTGTAGTTAAGAGATTTGTAGTTAAGAGCAACACAAAATAAATCGCAGCAGCAGAGTCGATGAATGTTTTTGGCGTAGAATTCAATTTTGCAAATTGTTGGTCATAAAGTATCAACAAATATATGAACATAACGTTTATGAGTGTCTACTTACCAATGTACTGTGTAATAACTGGAACAGATGGAGAGCTTCTAGTTACCCCAGTCCTAACGGTAATCTGGAAGCTTGTTGATACAGGGACTAAATATTCCCAGAGTTCTATTTCAAGATTGCCTGGGATTAAGCCCAGAAATGGGGTGCCATTGGTCAAAAGTGTAGAATTTGCTGTTTGCAATAAAATATAAAGACAGATGAAAGATGGGTATTATTGAACTTAATGGATACTGTTATCACTCATAGACCGATGCAAGTGACTACTTGATCTGCTATAAATTCTATAATGAGCAACAACAGTTAGTTTTTTTTATTGACACCTTTAGCACTCGTATACCAGTTATGAAATGTAAGTTTTATTTATATCTTTTCCCTCTCAATGAGTAGAATGGATTTACTGCACAACTAAATGAATACAATTACTCTAGACACAACTAAGACGGAATTCATTTAAATTAACCTTTCGGTTTAGAAAAAAAAAATATTGTCTTGATTAATAGAAGCATGATATGTAATTGAACTATTTAATCATTGGAAGTCTGCAGCAGAAATAACTCAAGAGCTCTATATTAACAGAAATGTGAATTGAATAATTTACAAAATCCGTTTATGTAGTTTTAATAAAAGTGGAAATCACTGTTCTTATTACAAAAATCGCAATTTTTATTTTAGTATGAAATCTTTTGTGATTTTCAAGTAGAAAGAATGAAATAATGTTAAAATAGACAAACACTAAATATATTTATAGAAGTAACAATTGTTTTCATCCTTCATTTACGATGGTGGTTACACCAGAGGCAGTTTCACATACATAGAGTTTTATTAAGACATGATTTCTGGAAAAATACGACAATAGCTACCGCCAACTTTATGTGGTTTTATCTGGTAGACTTTGACTATAACCACGAGCGAGCTAACCGTAGCCAACTGGATTTATTACTAAGACCCGCGGGCAGAAAATAAAACAGGAAAACTCACAAACTAGTGTGATGTTTCCAACTATAGGAGCTGTAGACGGCTGAAGTTATTTTTCTCACAACAGCCTCTACTCGGCCAGGTTGAAAACGTCACGTCAGTTCGTGGGTTTTCCGGTTTCATTTTTATGTTGTTTTATAGAATGTTGAGAACACCAAGATGAACAGCTAAAGGAAACAGCATTCTGTCTTTACTGTCCGTGAATTGATTTTATGCTCCAGTGCATGTTTTTTTTGTTCGTGCATGCATTGATAGACCAGGCACGTTTTATCTTCTGCCATTTCCCCTGTTAACTAAGTAAGTAAAAAGTAAAGTGCCAAGTGGCCTATTGGAAATATGGTTTTAATGACCAACCTTTTTTTAGACCTTCAGCACATGATTTTTGGGGTAATGTGGTTGGTATCACGCCCGTGCCACTTTACGCTCTCAGAAAAAAATCCGGTACCCATTTAAGGCTGGGTGAACCCAGAACCCATTGATCAGGATCAAACCCGACCTCTCGTCTTTTGTAGTCCAGTTCACTATAACCACTGACCTCGTGTTAGCTAAACCCATTGTTTTCTCTTAGATTTCACTGCAATTTCTTGTTTTAAATTACTAGTGTCTTCTTTGCTGCTTCTGAATCTCTTACAAGTGAGTGCATTTACCTGAGTGCACTGTCCAAGGCAACTGTGGTTCACAGCATTGAAATCGCCGATAGTCTCGTTGTATTGCAAACACTTAATGCTACCTGACGCTAGGCAAAGAAAACGTCGACATGCTAGTTTTTATTTTCTTAAATTGGTTCTATTCCGTTATATTCATCGAACATGTATCATTGCAGTCGAGACATCCCCATATCCGCTCCACTGACCAACATGTTGATTATAGATGCATCTGCTTTTGCCACATCGAGAAATGATGGGACAGGCGGTGGAGTGTATATTGAGTGTGCATGTCACTACTGTATGGAACTTATTAAAAGAATAGAATAGTGAGAGTTTCAAAAATACTTCAGAATGTAGCTAATGTCAGCAAAAGTGCAACATCTTTTACCTTTTTCTATGTTCTATATCCTTTATTTCCATCAGTGATTCTTGGACGGGATCACCATACACATATAACATTGATTGCCCCCTGCTAAAGGGCTATGGTAGAGATCCGACCTTCGTTGTGATCAGGGAATACTATAAATAACGTGCGACATATATTGGCTGAGAAAAAAAATAGTGGTTTCCTTGCGGCCTACGCGTTACCACTAAACGTGAACGGTTTCATAACGGACATCGTAGAGTTCATGAGTCAAACATATATCCAGTTTTGCCAAAATGTTTGTGCCGAAATACAGGCTTTATTTTAAGTCAATAAACATAATGTGGAACATGCTGAGCTGCGGATATGGGGATATTCAGAGTGCAGTGAAAATGATTTCACAGATTGAAGTTTGGACAGATGATTGATGGATGAATGCATGGGTGAGTGCGTAGGCGGGTGAATGGTTGGATGGATGGATGTGTTGATCAATGTAGAGATGTACAGAGTGATAATATCCACCTGTCCCACATGCGTAAGGAAGGCCTTTAGTACTATGCTGCCTACAAAGAATGTAGATTGAGTGTCACAAATAAATAATTCCGACCTATTATCGTAAAATAAGAACAATGTATGAAGGAATGAAATGAAGTGTGCTGCAGGAAGGGCAGCTTACAGGAACATTTAAAATAAGAACAGGAGTAAGACAGGGATGCCTTCTGTCTCCATTTCTCTTTCTACTGGTCATAGATTGGATTATGAGAATAACCCAAAACAACAGAAATGGAATCCAGTGCTCACTGACCAAGCAACTTAATGATTTTGACTTTGCTGATGACATAGCTCTCCCATCACACAGCCATCAATAGATGCAGGATAAAATGAACATACTTGATGAGAGATCACAACAGCTAGGACTGAAAATTAATAGAGATAAGACCAACATTATGAGAATTAATGCAGTTGGCAATTACCAAATAAAATTAGAAGAAATACCTCTACTAGACGTACAATCTTACATATATCTGGGAAGCAATATAGATAAAGTGGGAGGAACAGAAAATGATACTAAAATAAGGATATCAAAAGCAAAAGGAGCTTTTGTTGCGCTGGGAAACATATGGAAGTCCGAAGAAATTAGGTTAAATACAAAAATAACAATTTTCAACTCCAATGTTAAGTCAATCCTATTATATGGCTGTGAAACATGGAGAACAACAAAGTTGACAATCATGAAGATTTATACTTTCGTTAATGGATGCTTACGCAGAATAAAAGGATGGAAATGGCAGGACAAAATCACTAACATAGAATTATGGAAATATACCAGCCAAATACCAGTGGATAAAGAAGTACAGCGAAGACGATGGCGCTGGATAGGACACACACTGCGGAAGCCAACTGAAAGTATTACACAACAGGCCCTTTTTTTGAATCCCCAGGGGAAAAGACAAAGAGGAAGACCAAGAAATTCTTCGAGAAGACAGACAGAAGCAGAGATGAAGATGATGGGGAAGACATGGAATAATTTTAAAAGAATAGCAAGAGACAGGGTGGCTGCACAGGGAACTGAAAAGTAGAAGAAGAAGACGATTATTTTAAAATATTGTCTACAGTCATCAGCTATACATTAAGGGTAAAAAATAATATATCGATGGATTATGTTGTGTTTGTGCCCATTCTCATCATCATCATCATCACCTTTTCTGTTGAAACGCGGTTCTCATAAACGCTGCCCTGAAATTATCTCCCTTCTGTTCGAGATGAGCAGCGTCTGCAGCAGTTAATCCCATGTCGTATCTTATATCTTGTACCTACCGTCTTATGTGTCTTCCCCTCTCTCTTACTCTCTCTCTCTCTCTATTACTCTCTTTCTGTCTCGTTACCTGGAATTAGGTCCCCCATAATTATCTTATCTAGGACATTATGTCTTCTCCATGAAAAAAAATCATATTTAATTTCCCTCGCTTTTACATTCTTTATCAACCAGTTTTCCGAAATACAAGTTCTTTAAATATTGGCATGTGTGTGTGTTTTCATCGTCCATGGTTTTATAGAGTATCCATGTGTAGCATTTGCATTTGAAAGCATTGATGTATTTTTCATTAAATCTGCAATAAGTCCCAGTTTTACATTATATGTTGCTATTGGAAAAAGCACAAGCTCATAAAATCATTTAGTTTTTTTAAGCTATCCCAACTTGTCATTATCTATGCTTAGAAGCAGGTAATCGCTTTCACAAGAGATGCCAGAAATTAGAGATTATTATTGAAACAAATTACAAATGCACAATTTACCTGGAAGACATTGGGTATCATTGTTAACGTCACTAATAATATTTTTTTCACACGTCCCTGCAGTGTCGTTGATTACAGCTACAAAATTCTGATGAAAGAAGTTGTTAACGGTTCATTTTCGTAAATACAGTCGGCTAAAACTAACATAATAAAACAGGGTGTTAGACAAGGTCTAACAAAGAAAAAATCATCACCTCAGTGCAAAATAAAGACAAGTGGAACAATATTAAAACAGGTAAATGAATTTAAATATTTTGGAACTTTGTTAACCTCAGAAGGAAAATGTACAAAATGGGTGAGATGCAGAATGGCTCAGGCAAAAGCAGCTTTCCAAAAAATGAGGAAGATACTATGCAATCCATTTTTGACAATAGAAACAAGAAAAAGAGTTCTTAAATGTTACGTAGAGCCAGTCTTAACATATGGATGCGAATCATGGACAATAAGACAACAGACAAGAAAATCACTGGAGTCTGTAGAAATGTGGTTTTACAGAAGAATGTTGAGAGTACCATGGACAGCTAAGAAGAGTAATGAAGATGTTCTGAGAGAGGTCAAAGCAAAAAGAGAGCTAATTTCCATTATTAGGAAGAAACAATCATAATTTTTTGGCCATGTAATGAGAAGAGAACAACTGGAATATATTGTAACAATTGGAAAAATTGAGGGACGAAGAGATAGAGGGAAGCAAAGAGAAAAAATAACAGACAGCTTAAGAGAATGGTTTAGCAGAAGGTCAACAACAGAAATGATAAATAGCTGCCGAGATCGAAAGTTATTTGAGAGGCATGATCACCTACGCCAGCAGGCCCGGTACTTGATGATGATGATGAAAACTAGCATTATTTTCAAATGTAGAATTAAACAACATTTTTATATAAAATACAGTTGCAGCAGATGACATGATTTTTTTAACATAGTGATAACAAACAGATAACCATTACATGGAGACATCACTCAATCACGAAGCTACATATGCTCACATAATCTCTCAGATAAACCTGGCAATCTTTAATGCATTCATATTGTTGTTGATATTATTGTTTTATAGTTTTAGTTATTTCAAGATTATGGACTTTTTAAATGATAGTCACTTCTGCAACACTCATTTATTCACCTCCCTTCCAGTAAATCTAATAATACAAACAATGTCTCAGAAAGATCACTAATCAGCACTGACGTAATCATTTCGCTCATGTGGCTTAATGGGGACACTCCTAATTCTTTATACGAAAGAAGTGCATGGGCATTTACAGCACGCTCGGCAGGCAGAATAGCCAAGGAAGACAGTGGTGCATACGCCATAACCACGAGTAGCATGACAATGGAGGTGATGGCAGTGACCAAGGCATTCAAATGGTTAGAGTCACAAGACTACACCCACGCATGTATACTGAGTGATTCGATGAGCATGATAAAAAAAAGTGGAGGCGGGCTTTGTACGCATGAAATGGGTAGAGTCGTTGCAGAAATCCAAAATACGTAAGGTCACCTTTGTCTATGTCCCTGGACATGCGGGAGTACGGGGAAATGAGAGAGCGGACAGGTTGGCTGGCTGCGCTGTCGTTGATTACGGGCAGCTGATGGATCGGGCAGACATCATCAATGCCCTCCGAGATGTGGGAAGAGCGCAAGACTTCGACAAACACAGATCAACGTCACTTCTTCGGATGATGGAAATGGGAGTTGAGATGGGCACAGCCGGAAATGAGAAACTTGGTGGCCGTGTAAGAAGACTTATCAACCAACATAGTACTGGAGTCGTCAGTCGCTGGACACTGAAGGAATTGGTGAGGAGGGGATCTGAGCACCTATGGACATGTTCGGAGTGCAATGATGATGACCCGCAAATAACTCAATAACTCAATAACTCTGTATACTTTCCTTCATCTTCGTCTTCTTGTTGTTTACTTAATTTCAAGTCCCTATGGAATAGATCTCTTCAGCAAAACTCTCCCAATATACCTTGCTTTAAGCCACTTTCTTCAGATTATTCTGTCTTCGGATTTTATTCTTCCTAGTTGGAGCTTCCGGTTGGTGAGGTGGCCAAGATGGCCGCTTAGTCGAATCAGGTTCAGGTCTAATAACATTTTATTTCTGCCGTGTGGTTTCTAGTGATTCTTTCTTTTTGGGATTTTCTTTTGTGGAGACACAAGTAGCCAGGTCCGTTCACCTGATCACAAAATCAACATAGAATTGGCGCCCGGACGCTGAGATAGTGCTGCAGGCGACTGACTGTGGAGTATATTGGAGCGGTACAAGGTTCACGCTTTGCCCGAGAACGGGATGTGTGATCTGTGTTCACCTGTAAATTTGCCTCCAGCTGGACTGATGTCGGACTGACTGTTTCACCGAAGTGGAGGCCTGACTTCATTTTTTGCAACAGACGATTCTTGCGGCACGCTCATCGATCGTGAAATCTAGTCCAGATATTAATTTTCTAGGCTTCCTGGCAGGACATTTAAGATGATAAATGACGACAGCATTAACACTATTGCGTAGAAACCTTTTTTATGAAAAAAAACATTAAGCATAAGTGGATGTGGTCATTGTAAGGTTTCCAACCACTGAGTGTGCACAATATCCCTGGTGCGGCACCCTTTTAAGCGTTCGGCGTACAGTTTGAGAACCACTGCGATACGAAATACAAGGCCACAAGATCAAACCTCCATTAATCGCCGTATACGATTTCACCTGAAAGATTCAGCGTTTCTAGTCTTTATTCCCATTTCGAGTCTCTATATCCCCTACTGTTATTAGAAAAACTGAATGATTATATCATCGCTCATGTGGAATATAATTGTAATTGTTACAACTGTAAGAAATGTAACTATAAGAAATGTAACTGTAAGAAATGTAACTGTAAGAAATGTAACTATAAGAAATGTAACTATAAGAAATGTAACTGTAAGAAATGTAACTGTAAGAAATGTAACTGTAAGAAATGTAACTATAAGAAATGTAACTGTAAGAAATGTAACTGTAAGAAATGTAACTATAAGAAATGTAACTGTAAGAAATGTAACTGTAAGAAATGTAACTGTAAGAAATGTAACTGTAAGAAATGTAATTGTAGGAAATGTTTCCTTGTCTGAACTATTTTCTTTTTATGTTTATAATTTATATGTCTCATCGTCATCATCATGTGCCGTTTCCGCGACGAAGGTTGGCTACCATGTCTTACACGTCTACTAAACATTATCGTGACCTCCTCACAAATATATAATATTTGTAATTACTTCGTTTCTTTTCGAATGAAATTATTGTTATGCATTTTCAACCAACGTTTGTATTTACTTACATACTGATAGATGCAAGGCGTAATTATTGGCTATAAAATGCAACACAATTACATTATTATTTGACATTAAATGTTGTTTGTTTCTGAAGATAATTGTGTGAAGGTTTTTTCTAAACATGAAAGCCCAGGATTGTGTAGGAAAGGTTATGTCTTTGACTTAGCAAACCACTTCCTGTAATTCATTATGTTAACACCTGACTGATATTACACTAAGTGATTCACATGAAACTAAAAAACTCACTCCAGACAAATCTGAGACATGACGCATTCCACCTGCGAAACGTGCAGCCATCAGTTTCTTTGGGTAGTCATAAGCCTGAATTTCAACCCCCTGAAAGAGTCAAGTACGATCATCATCATAAGCATTATCAAGTGCCGTTCCTGCTGGAGTTAGTGTTTCTCCGCAATCTACTACCTCTGTAGCTGTTTATCAATTCTTTTATTGACATACTACAAAACCTTTCTCTTAAACTGTCTTTTATCTTTTCCTCCTGTTTCTCTCTTACAAATCACAATTTATTTACATTAATAACCTAATGGTTATTTTTATTTTATGATGGAATTAATGACACCATTACTATTGTATTTCGCGGAATGAGGAAATTCGTAGAAATAAAAATTAAACATACATGTACGATCATAAACAACTAATAAAATGTATGAAAGATGTACAGCTGGATGATGCTGACGTTAAGACTGATGTGTAATTTATCCTGGGAACAAACAGCTACAATAAAATACAACAATGAGAACGAACTCTGAACCTATAGATATAAAAGGAGGAGTAAGACACGAATTATGTCATTATGTCTATTTAACTTATTCACTGAGCAGATCTTCAAAGACATCGTAGGAACGTTAGGACTAAACTTCAATGAATATAAAAATCAACAATCTAAAATGTACTGGTGATTACCGTAATAATGGCAGAAAACCCAGAAGACCTACAATAACTAGTGATAAAAATAAACAAGACAAACAAAGTATAAGTATTGGAAATATATATTAAAAAGACTAAACCTATGATGTAGAGAAAACGCACAAAATATACCAGGAATTATTGAAGTAAATATAAAAAAAGCCTAAAAAGTATTCAAGAATATAGCTATCTTGAACCTATTATAACAAATGATGGACAACGTAGACCAGAAGTAAGCAAAATAATAAGAATTGCCAAAAAAATTATTTTAACAACATGAAAAATATACTCACATCAAGGCAAATAACACCAGAACTAAAACTAAGAACAGCAAAATGCTATATTTAACATTCCTGTATGTGCTGAAGCAAAGACATCAAATAAAAAAAACAGAATGGAAAATTGAAGCCTTTGAAATATGGATGTACGAGAATTTGGAAAACTGGGTGGTAATAAAAGAAAAGGCGAACAAGAACGCTTTGTATCATTTGAAAATGAAAAAAATAACTACTTAACACAATTCGAATAAGACAACTGAAATTTGTTGGGCATGTAAAGAGACTTATCATCATCATCATCATTGGGTGCTTTCTCCGCATCGAAGGTTGGCCACCATGGAGCGCCATTCCACTCTGTCTCTTGCTTTGATGGTGCAGATTGTCATAGGTTTATCACATCGTGTATATCCGCTTTCTCTGTTACCTTCCTAGATCTTATTGTTTCTTTGGGTACCTCTGGCCTCCACACCTCGGTTTTCTATAAACCCACAGACGCCCATTGTTATCTTCTCTATACTTCATCACATTCACCTTCTTGTCGTGATTCTATTCCGTTCTCCCAGTTATTGCGTCTCCGTCGCATCTGCCAGGATGACCAAGATTTCCTCCAAACTCAACTTTTGTTAGGTTTCTTCAGCCGCCGGCTTTATCCAGACTCGATCCTCCAGTCTGCCCTCAAGCGGGTCCTCCTCATCTCCCGTCCCGAGGCACTCACTCCCTCTAACCGCCCCCCACACCTACTCCGGTGTGTACTCCTCTGGTCAGTAGTGCACATTTCTACACATTTGATTGTCCCCGTATGGATGTGCACATGCATGTATGTGTTCATATGTACGGGTATTGGTGTATATATGTATATATATGTATATATATAGTGTATACTCATGTATGTGTGTACTTGCTTGTACGCACATATATGTTTGTGTATGCATGTATATATGTGGGTTGATGCGTATTAGTATGTGCACGTCTACTTGTACATGCACTTATGTATACACGCATCGATACACGCATCTGTGAGTGTCTGTATACCTGTATTTACGAGCCTTAGATACTTCCAGGCATTGTCGGCGTCCTTGCTAGCCGTCGTAACCTAGACAGCGTTCCCCCCACTCGTGTATTTTTAGTACCCTCCACCCCTGTCCAGAGGGTATATTACAGTCAGACCCGCGTTACGCGCCCTTTTCCCGTCCTGACCAGCGTCCACGGCAGAAGGGAAGTCAATTTGCTTTTCTTTAACATTTTTCGATTATTTTGTTTTGGATATTTCATTACTAGTTAGCCATGTAGGATTAGTTATATTTACTTACATATCTGTGTGTTGTTGTTTGTCTGTTCCTGCTGAAGGCCTCTTGAGCCGAAACGTCGTTCAAATCTGTGGCGTCTACTAACCACGTAAAGCTTTTACCATACCTTTTTTTCTATTTTTTTTCAATTTTCCCTTGTCATAGGCTGACTTGTCCATCTTTTGATGTTACTCGTCCGTGTTAGTCTTGGTCTGCCTCTGCCTCTTTTACCTTGTATTTTCCCCTCTAATATTACTTTTATTAGACTTGTGTTTTTTAACATGACCAAAAAATTTCATTTGTCTTGCTCTAATTGTGTTTTAGTAGTTCTTTTTTCACCCTTAGTCGTAACGTTAGAATTTCTCTCCCTGGCTTTCTTTGGATTGTTACGTGATGAGGCTCCAATCTCTTTAAAGAGACTTAATGCCATTCTAAAAGTCATCTTGGGAAGGAAGCTACAAGGTAGACGAGGCAGATGCAGACCAAGACTGAAGTGGACTGATAACATGAAAAGGTCGTCAAGTGAACCTATGACAACGTGCACCATCAAGGCAAGAACATTAATAAATGGTGCTCCTTGGTTGCCAACATTCGATGTCGAGATGGCACTGAATGAATGAATTAATACACGGGGTATAAATAGAGAAATAAATAGGAGGGAAGTAAACGTGAACCTTGCAGGTAGAAATAAGCTGCATCACTTCAAGCAAGCTTGTGTGATATATGTATGATACGCTTTCAAAGCCGTGTTTCTTTTAAACTTGATCAAATGAAGAAAATCAAACTGTATATGGGCCTATGAAACAGTAAGAGTACACATATTATTGATAATTGAAGGAACCTACGAGTACTTTTCTTCTTTCTCCAATTTTCGACAGTTTTCTATAATGTTTTGCTAGTGGTGTTTTATTATATTAGTGTTTATCGAAAAATATTATTTTTACAAAGATTAAATAATGTAACACTTAATGATATGAAATATTCCTTCTTTCTTCTTCTTCTTTCTTCTTCTTCTTTTCTCTGGGTTTATATCATTTGTTGTTTTGAGCTGCTCAAAATGTCTTAATTAGTGATTTTCCTCTGTTGTTACATGTCACAGCATCTACCCATCTTCTGGGTCTTCCTCTTGGTCTTTTTCCATGCATTCTCGAGAAGAACTAAATATTCCTTAATTTAAATATTATCTCAATGTAATGCAAGGAACAAAGGAGACCTATATATACTTCTTTGATCTCACAAAGGCTGTTGACACCCTTAGCAGGGCAAGTCTAAACAGGGTGCTGGAAAATGTTGGCTGCCCTCCTACATTACTCAAAATGATCAAGTCGTTTCCCAACAATATGTCTAACAACATCCAGTTCGATGGTAGATCTTTCCAGTCCTTTGAGATGAACTGTCGATTCAAACAAAGAAGTGTCCTTGCTCCTACTCGGAATATTTTTCTCTGCCCTTCTACACAATGCGTGTGAAACCGGTTCTGGAGACATTACATCCTTACAAGATCTGACGGTTCCTTACTCAATCTATGACGTCTGAGGTCAAAATATAAAACAACTAAGACCCTAATCAAAGAACTTCTCTTCGTTGATAATACAGCATTGGTTGCTCATGATGAATCCGTCCTGCAATCAATGATTGGCAATCCAGCTAGGCCATGAAATTTATTCTCACTATAAATAAATATACAGAAGACGGTGGTGCTTCAACAATGTGTAGCCAGCCCACAGCTATGTCATTATATAACACACCCCTTGAATCTGTGAGAAAGTTCACCTATCTCGATTCTATGGTCACAACCACTGTCTCCTTTGAAGAAGAAATAAATTCCACAATCGGAAAGGCAGGTTTCACATTTAGTAAACTTAAAGATAAAGCATGGGCCAACACCAAATTAACACTCAGGATAAAGATTACAATTTACCAAAGCTGTGTTTTTAGAACACTTCTAAACGGATCAGAAACTTGGACTACCTATGCAGGTCAGGAGAAAAGGTTAAACAGTTTTCATGTGCATTGTCTTCGACAGATTATGAACATCAAATGACAGAACAAAGTAATAAACTCTAATGTCTTACAAGGAACCAAACTACCATCCATCATGGCAACACTTAGAAGTCGTAGACTAAGGTGGCTGGGTCATGTAAGAAGCATGGCAAACATTAATATTATCAAATAAATATTGCATCGCGAACTTAAGGGCGGAAAGGGACCAAAGGGTCGACCCGTGCTGAAATATAAGAATTTTTTTCAGGGCTTCCATGAGTGAATTCTCTATCAGTGAAAGAAATTGCGAAAATCTGGCTGCAGATAGTGGCACATGGAGAACAAAAATAAAAATATCACAGCAATTTTCGAGGCAGTGCTGATATCGAATTCAGAAGACAAAAGACGCAGCAGTATGGAGACGGGACCAGACACCACGAATAAATCTTGTTCGTTATGGTGATGGATTTGTCTGTCCAATATTGGCAGATTCAGCCACGAGAGAAGCTGTTTAGCAAAACAGCATCCAGCATAGGACACTAATATTTTTACCAAACTAATGACTTATCAAGATTGCTTGCTACCAACCGACTATCAAGATGCCAAAGTCTCTCTCTCTCTCTCTCTCTCTATATATATATATATATATATATATATATATATACTTTATTTAAATAAATTTTGAAATATTATAAAGCAGACGTAAACAGTTTATCATTATGAGAAAGCATCTGAGTAAGACAATTTAAACTTTAGTGACTAACCGCTGTGACAACTTGCTGAGTGCGAGGATGAAAAATTTCATTTAAGATCATAAGTTTATTTTTTTAAAATTATGTTATAAAATTAATTGCACTGAAAATAATAACATTAATTAGAAAAAAATTAGAATAATACGTTTCTTGATATTCTGTTAGTAGATATGTTGTCTCCACAAAGTGTTCGCCCCAACGTAATGTAGAGGTTTAATGCGAACGGACGCACAATGATATATATATATATATATATTTAGAGAGAGAGAGAGACCGGCTTGCAATTTGATTATTTCTGTCGGCTTTGCTTCATGGCGTGATCAACCAAATCTGTAAATGGTTTACTTGGATGATCGCTGCAGTGGTTTATAAATAATGTTGATTCATGTTAGACTACTCTTAGCATCATTTACATACATTCACAACTATAGAGAATAGTAATCATTATAGTTTTTTTTTAAATCCATTGATATGCATTTGTCAGTTTTTACACATTAATACTGCATGATAGATATTTGAACAGGACAATTTATCATTTCAGTTTTTATAGGTATAAGAGCATTAATCAATAATCATAATTTAAGCATTTGTTAATGGTATTTGAAAGCAAATACCGCATTTAATTTATTTATCTTCAATCAATGTTGCCAATATTTAACAAATTTCTAATATCAAAGAAATGAATAGACAGAATGCAGAAAGAATAGATTTAGTTGATAGAAGCAGGCACATAAGCACTCACTTTGTTTAGTAAAGAATATCGCTGAACCTGTAACACGTCGGGGAAACAGACCCTAGTTGGGTCTCTGACTTGACCGTAAACAGTCAGGCAGAACGTCCATGTCAGTAGCAAGATAAACATTATCATTCTGTGAACTAAAGCGATATAATAATAAGTTTATAGTTTATATTGATCATTAAATGGAGGCAACTTTATATGAATAATTGAACATATCTTGGCATAGATACACAAAAAGCAAACACAATAATGAAACTGTGATAACACAAAATAACCGGCAGTTAATGTTAACTGCCCGAGGGATATTTTATTTTTATTAACAATGTGAAATGATGCGAACCTTAATCTAACTACAAATATTCGAGGTCGAAATAAGAAACAATAATGTGACACTTATTTTTGATTCAGTTAAAATATTTTAGACGATGACAAATGCAAAGGTAGATAGAAACAACGAAGCAATATTTCAATAATTACAGATTTATTTTGTATATGAAATGTGCAGATATATTGATCATAAGTAGAAGAGATATTAAACATACACATCAAACGAATGTTTCTAGAAGTAAAACCAAATGACAATAATTATAAGTACAAATATTATGAACAAATTGTGCATGTAAATAAGGGAACATCGCCTGCCTCACTTCAAGACAACGTGATATCAAACGAAACAGACTAATCTCCAATAGAAACTGCGCTTTGAAATTACTCCAATAGTTCAAACAGGACTTATCTCGTCACCAAAGCAAACATTACTTACCAGAGGACCAGTAAATTATCAAAATCGCCCATGTAATTAAACCGCTGTCACCTTCTCCTGCAGACCTTTAAGAGTCGGGTAATGTCGTCATAGGCAGAACAGTTTATTGATTTTTTTATATATTGAAGGTAGTACTCAGTTGCTTTTCTTAATTAAGTATTGAAACTAGCAAGTAGAACTAATTAACTTTTTAAAATTAGGAGAGTCCTCATATAAAAATAAAAGTAATAGTTAATTACAAAAATGTAGTTAAACAAGACTTCCTATCGCAGATGAGTTAAGTTTTAAACTTAGGGAAAAGACATGAACAAACATGTTATTTTGCAGGACCGCGTTAAAGCTAATGTTGATACATACAAATAATTAGAGGTGGTGTGTTCCACCTTTGCGGATAATAAAGGAATACACAATCGACATTTCGATTAAAAAGGTCTTCAGCAGGGAACATGCACTAACAAAGCAGATTACACATTCAGCGAAACAAAAAACAAGAAAACGAAATATCCAAGCAGTAGTAGCTAACAGGACTTCTCAGTATCAAGTCGTCACATAGTTACCGATGAGTTGCTAGAGTTTATAGTGGGGTTGAAAACTTCACTTTACTAGAGCACAGCAAATTGTGCGGTTTAACTGCCTTTTGTTGGTGTGCGTGTGCAGTCTGGTCATTTGAGCTCTTTTACATGATACGATAACATGATAATGTGATATATATATATATATATATATATATATTTCACTGGATTATATCACTGGCTTCTGTAGAAATGTGGTTTCGCAGAAGAATGTTGAGAATACCATGGACAGCTAAGAAGAGTAATTAAAACGTTATGAAATAGGTCAAAGCAAAAAGAGAGCTAATTTCCAATATTAGGAAGAAACAATCATCATTTTGAGGATATGTAATGAGAAGGGAACTGCTGGAATATATTGTAACAACTGGGAAATTTTAGGGACGAAGAGACAGAGGGAAGCAAAGAGAAAAGATACCAGACAGCTTAAAAGAATGGCTTGGCAGATGGTCAACAACAGAAATGCTAAATAACTGTCGAGATCGAGAGTTGTGGCGAGACATGATCACCTACGCCAGCAGGACCGGTACTTGAGGATGATGATGATATATATATATATATATATATATATATATATATATATATAAAGAGAGAGAGAGAGAGAGAGAGAGAGAGAGAGAGCGAGAGAGAGAGAGAGAGAAAGTTGTATGGAAACGTTTTGCTGACTTATCAACATACTATCGTCCAGCCAACCCCGACAACATAGAACAATACAGCATAGAACAATATAACATAGAAACCATTTAAGAAAGTAATTTTTGGGAAATTCAAATCCAAAGGGAATGAAAATAGGTACTATGTTTTTCTATGTATAAAATCACACGGGAACTTCATATTTCAAAATTCGAGCCCTAAGTTGACGAAAATGTGTGCCTTACATTGATAGCATTGATTACCGCACATTCGTAATGGCTAGACATAAAAACGTATAGTTTTGAGAGATTGTTTCGATGGAGGCGGGCTCTAAGTGATAGAAATATTGTGACATCAACAATCCTTTGCAGAAGTGCTCTTGGCTTGTTCAGCACTATTTTCATGAGGAGACAAATCATCATAGAGCTTTCTGTAGGGTTCATTTCTCGACGACCTTCTTTGGCTAAACTGTTTAAGTTGTTGCTTGTGTCACAATAAATACAAGGTAGACAGCACAGAGATTCTTTTGATGCGCCCCATGCTAATTATCCTCGCAGAAATATGTTCTCTTATTATTTTATCTTCCGTTTTCGTACAGAGAAAATAAAACATGAAAGTTTGTATCTTTAATATCACATAAAAAAAAATACATGTTGAAATTTCCTAGATCCTTTAGCTATAATTATTATCACTATTATTATTATTATATAATAACGAGGAAATTAGAGAAATCGCCAATCAACCACTAATATCTTCAGTAATAAAGAAAAGACGATGGTCATACGTTGGACATGTGATGAGAAGAGATAATAATCGAATAGCAAAGCAAGCCCTCATATGGGAAACACCAGGTAAAAGAAAAAGAGGAAGACCCAGGGAGACACTGAGAAGAACATTGATGAGAGAGGCAAGAGCAGCAGGAATCGGCTCCCTCAATGAGATAGAACTGCTTGCACAGAACAGAGACAGATGGCGAGATTTGATAACATATCTTTAAAAGAAAACTGCTAGAACAAAAATTCATATAGGAGAAGGTGTATCTTGGTCTACGCCCTATGGGCCGGTTACGGCTCGAAAGGTCAATAGATAGATAGATAGAAGTGTGTGCAAGAAGTGTGTTTTTGTCAGGTCGGGTAATTTTACCTGCTACTGTATGCAGTAAACAGTACAACCTGTGGCTGCCCTGCTGCCTTGCAGGTAAGCTCGGGAGAGTAAAAGGCTAAGGGAGGGTACCCCGAAGTAAAACAACCCCACTGCCTTGTGGGTGAAACTTTTTAGTCAAAGGCTAGCGGAGCCAACCGTAAACAAACCGACGGAAGGCAACAGAAAAAAACCGTCGTAACTTGTTTATACAATCATGAATCGCCACAACAATAGAAATAACAACAGCAACGTTAAGGGGGATTCCAAAGGAGAACCCTGGTTCGGTAGGGAAGATCATGTGCTACAGGTGATACCCGATCGTCATCAAGCTACTGTAAGCAAAATAAAGATAAAACAAACTCTAAAGATAAGTACTTTGAATGTGAGAACACTCATGCAGAAGGGTAAACTGGAAAACATCATACAAGAAATGAAAAGAATGGGTTTACAATTACTGGGACTTTGAGAAATGAGATACACCGGATCAGGGGAGATGTATTCTGATAAACATAAAATAATCTATTCTGGAGGTATTGAACACCAAAGAGGAGTTGGTATCATCTTGGATGCAGAAAGAGCAAGAACAGTGATAGGCTTTTACCCAATATCTGACAGAGTCCTTTTAATGAAATTGAATGGAAAGCCAATAGACATAAATCTTATACAAGTTTATGCACCAACAGCAGACAGTCTAGAGGAAACAATTGATAATTTTTACGACGAGTTAAATGAGGCACTTCATAAATGCAAACCACATGAAAACACCATAGTTCTAGGGGACAACGCACGCAATCAATTTGATTATATAATAATAAGCAATAGATTTAGAAACAGTCTGGTGTGTGTAAAAACTAGACCAGGGGCAGATTGCAATAGTGATCTTGTACCAGTTGTGGGAAAGCTTAGAGTAAAATTAAAAACTACAAAACGAGCCTCAGTTAACATCAAGTTAAATTTAAATTTACTAAAATCAGACAAGAAGCTGCAAGACAAATATAAAATCACAATTCAGAACCGGTAAAATGCAATAGAGAAGATACAAAGCATTGATGAACAGTGGGAAATGCTAAAAGAATCCATGCAACAAACATCAAAAGATTTCATACCACCAGTGAGGACAAATTCAAAAAAGAAATGGATTGCAGATGACATTTTGCAGCTAATGGATACAAGAAGAAGAAATAAAGAAAATAAAGATGAGTATAAGAGATTAAATAAAGAAATTGTAGTAAAATGCAATGAAGCAAAAGAAGCTTGGCTAAAAGAGAGATGCAAAGAGATTGAAATGCAACAAAAAGGAGATGTTAAAGCTATATACAAACAAATTGAGGAATTAACAGGAAGAAAAACGCATTCAAAAACTGAATGTCTAAGATCAAAGGAAGGAGAATTGTTGATTCAAGAAAACATAAGGGAACGATGGACAGAATACATTAAAGATCTTTATAATAATGAACGAACGGAAGTAAATATTAAAGATAATGGAGAAGGACCAGAAATACCCAGAGAAGAAGTGGAAGATGCCTTGCGCAATATGAAAGCAGGTAAAGCTCCTGGACCAGATAATATAACTAAAGAAGCGATTGAAGCCATGGGTGATTTTGGAATAGAATTAATAACAAAAATATTGAATGATATCTGCAACAGCGGATATATACCAGACGACATGCTCAAATCAATATTCATAGCCCTACCAAAGAAATCGAGTGCGATTGAATGCGATGATCATCGCACAATAAGTCTTATGAGTCATATGACTAAGATATTACTAAGAATCAACATGCAAAGAGTGCGAAACAAAATCAGTCCAGAAATTAGCGATGAACAGTGTGGTTTTGTTAGAGATAAAGGAACAAGCAATGCCATTAAATCATAAGATCTTTAGTTGAAAGAGCCATAGAGGTGAAAACAGATCTATACCTATGTTTCATAGATTACACCAAGGCATTTGACAAAGTCAAGCACCAAGAAATAATCAAAATTTTAGAAAGCATAAACGTAGACAGCAAAGATCTAAGAATAATAAAGAACATGCACTGGCAACAAACAGCGGCCATAAGAACTGGAAACCAATTGGGAATGTTTCAACAAATAAAACAGGGTGTTAGACAAGGTTGTGTGCTGTCACCAGATTTGTTTAATATTTATAGTGAGGTTATTTTAAGATCCATAAGGGGCATGCCTGGAATAACAATTGGAGGTCATAATATAAATAATCTAAGGTATGCTGATGATACAGCCTTAATCGCTACGAGTGAAAATGAGTTACACGAAATGTTGGACGTTATAGTGAAGGAAAGCAAAAATAAAGGACTCAGCCTTAATAGCAAAAAGACAGAGGTAATTGTAACAACAAAGAAAAAGACATAACCTCAGTGCAAAATAAAGACAAGTGGAACAATATTAAAACAGGTAAATGAATTTAAATATTTGGGACCTTTGTTAACCTCAGACGGAAGATGTACAAAAGAGGTGAGATGCAGAATGGCTCAGGCAAAAGCAATTTTCAAAAAAAATGAGGAAGATACTATGTAATCCATTTTTGACAATAGAAACAAGAAAAAGAGTTCTTAAATGTTACGTAGAGCCAGTCTTAACATATGGATGCGAATCATGGACAATAAGACAACAGACAAGAAAATCACTGGAGTCTGTAGAAATGTGGTTTTACAGAAGAATGTTGAGAGTACCATGGACAGCTAAGAAGAGTAATGAAGATGTTCTGAGAGAGGTCAAAGCAAAAAGAGAGCTTATTTCCAATATTAGTAAGAAACAATCATAATTTTTGGTCATGTAATGAGAAGAGAACAACTGGAATATATTGTAACAACTGGAAAAATTGAGGACGAAAAGATATAGGGAAGCAAAGAGAAAAAATAACAGCCATCTTAAGAGAATGGCTTGGCAGAAGGTCAACAACAGAAATGATAAATAGCTGCCGAGATCGAAAGTTGTGGAGAGAATGATCACCTATGCCAGCAAGCCCGGTACTTGATGATGATGATGATGATGTGTGCAAAAAAAGATTTACCACTTTTCACAAAATTTGAAAAACATTTTATGATAAATTTGATAAAAGTATTTTATGTACTTTAGGGTTTTAAACCTTGAGTTCAAATCTTAGGGGTGCGCCGTTACAAAGGATAATTAAAAGGGGTCCTTGGTATAGACACGTTTAAGAACCGTTGCCGTAGAGTACCAGGCGTGGCCTAATTGCGACACCTTGAAAGACGCGGTATGGAGTTTTATTTGTTATTTTCATTCAATGTGGGCCCATGTTTTCTTAATCTGCCTTTGCCTACTGACATGAAATAGAAATAACAATATCACGCTAACTGACAGTAGTAGGCGTCTTACTTGGCGATAAGATCGACTTATTCGTTACTTGCACTTTGATTCCTTTCCAAGAACATTGTATTCGTTAAATATTTCAATTTCTCATTTCACTCACTGTCAACCGCATCAATAACATTGTAATGAATGGAATGAACACCTTTTCGTTAACACACACTTTTATTATAGACATTTGGTGACACAATGAAGTATTAAAAAAACTCCAAGAAAATTACATAAATATAAACATTATAATCACCGCAAGAAGTATTTACATAAAATATGTTTTTTTTCTCTGTAATTTAGAAGAACGTGATAATGTAGAAGAGTTTATCTTTGAAGTGTAATTTCCTCTTCTGCTCTATGTTTACGTTTGTATTTCTATTATAGCTATATTCCCGATTGCCACGGATGTGGTTATGTCCCGTTTTTCTCAGTTCCATGTGATCTCCGTAAGGTGTATATTAATGCGGGTGTAAATAAAACTATGCGTATATATTCTTCAGATACTATTTCTTGGCAGAATCAACTAGTCTAATTTTGCAAATTAACCAACGAGTGTAGCTGGTGGACAGTTAGCGGGAATGGTGAAAATGCTTCTGTCATCGATGGTAATCTGGGGGTTGGCAAATATCTCTACATCTGATCCAAGTGAGCCCGATGCTGAAGAAAGGGAGAGAAACAAATTAGTTTGTGGTTATAAGCATTTTTTGTTTGTTGTAAAAAATCGAATGAAGATCTGTACGATTATACTTTCATTGACAAATATTATATATATATATATATATATATATATATATATGTATATATATATATATATATATGTATATATATATATATATATACACACACACACACTCTCTCTCTTTGATTTACAGGTTTTTTTTTTTAACTTACTGACTTGTTACGTTACCTGTCAGTGTTTAGGTAAAGTAGGGTGTGGAGTGTGAAGAAAGAAGAAAGAGAGGTACTAGAATTATTAATATGTAGCGAAGTGTCCGATTCCTGGTACTCATAACGAGCTTCTTGTTATTTCACTGGTCAATCATATTCTAGTTAATCCTTTCCATCTTCTCCCGCAGGCCCAGAACACTCTCAGGGGCTAGTGTCTTATGGTGATTGTGTTACGGCTTCAGTTATTTGATATATATATATATATATTTTTTTAATGATTTCCTGTTAATTAATAATAATCATTATCAAGTACCAAGCCTGCTGGCGTAGGTGATCATGTCTCTCCACAACTTTCGATCACGACAGTTATCTATCATTTCTGTTGTTGACCTACTGCCAAGCCATTCTCTTAAGCTGTCTGGTATCTTTTCCCTTTGCTTCCCTCTATCTCTTCGTCCCTCAATTTTCCCAGTTGTTACAATATTTTCCAGTTGTTCTCTTCTCATTACATGGCCAAAAAATTATGATTGTTTTTTTCCTAATATTGGAAATGAGCTCCTTTTTTGCTTTGGTCTCTTTCAGAACATTTTCATTACTCTTCTTAGCTGTCCATGGTATTCTCAACATTCTTCTCTAAAACCACATTTTTACAGACTCCAGTAATTTTCTTGTCAGTTGTCCTATTGTCCATGATTCACACCCATATGTTAATACTGGCTCTACATAACATTTAAGAACTCTTTTTCTTCTTTCTATTGTCAGAAATGGATTGCTTAGTATCTTTCTCCTTTTTTGGAAAGCTGCTTTGCCTGAGCCATTCTGCATCTCACCTTTTTGTATATCTTCCGACTGTTTCCAAAGTTCCCAAATATTTAGATTTATTTACCTGTTTTAATATTATTCCACTTGTCATTTATTTTGCACTGAGGTGATGTCTTTTTCTTTGTTGTGACCATTACTTTGGTCTTTTTGCTACTAAGGCTGAGTCCTTTATGTTTGCTTTCTTTCACTATAATGTCTAACATTTCTTGTAACACATTTTCACTCTTAGCGATTAAGACTGATATCCAGCTGATATTATTATCTATCTATTATTGTGACTTTTAATTTTCTATTATGTGTATTCTATTCACAAATCAAAATTATTTCATCTTATATGTATCACCCACTAGTATTAATCATTTTATTTTTAGTCGTCGTTCCTTTCTCTATTCTATTTGTTTATTTATTCCTAGTTGACTGTATCACACCCATCTTTACGTATATATTTCATGAATAATAATTATGTTGTCAGTTCCAAGACCTTGCTTTGCAGACAAAGAGTTGATTCAGTATAACACACAACATCCACACTTCCTATTTGCTGGATACTGGACCAGATAATATAATTGTATTCTTAACGAGCATGTTATTGTATTACCAATCTAAAAATACAGCAAGCTAAACAGATCACTTCGAAGTTAGAACAGGAGTAAGACAGGTGTGCGTACTATCTGTCTATTGTTTACCTATATGGACTACATATGCAAGTTAGCCAACGCGTCAGACAAAGAAGAGATTAACGAACTAATATTTGCATACGTTCAGCCACTAAAACGTAGAAAAATAGAAGGCCTACAAGAATACTTAAATAGACTTTAACAGCACAGACACTCAATACAACTTGAAAATCAACATCAACAAAACAGAAGTCATGAATATTGCAAAACATAAACATAACACCACCATAACGAGAGCATACAGACAGTTAAAACAAGTGGAAGAATTTAAATATCGAGGAAGTCTAATGACAAACGACAATTCACAAGTAAGAGACAGTCTCAAGATGCAAAAACGCTTGTCAAATAGTCGGACAGCTCTCACCCCTATTTTCCAAAAAAAAGGAAATAGCACTAGAGGCAAAACGGGCACTCTACAACACAATCCTCATCACAACATTGTGCAGTCAGTGCCAAAACTGGACTCTAGATTTTAGAACAATGAGAACAAATAATCACTAACGATATAAAATGTGTTAGACGAATGAGATAGGAAGCAGCATGCGAGATAAGATCATAAATGAAGAACTGAGACAAAAAGCTAAGAATAATTCCTGCCATAGATTACAAATAGAAACAACAGATAAAATGGTTTGGTCTGGTGATATGCCAGAAATACCACAAAGCAACATAATCAACTTTTAATAAATGTAGCGAGAATACCAGACGCAAGGGCCGACCACGAAAAAGATGGATTGATAAAATATTAGAAACACTAGGAAACATAACAGCAGGCAGAGGCCAACAGAAGAGCAAAGAATCGCAAATTATATCTTTCCTCGACGCTGAAAGGCAAATGAGGAAGGAGAAAAGAAAAAGGAGGAGGAGAAGAAGATTTAAAAAGAAACAATTTTCACTATTTTCTGTATAGACTCCACAAATACTAAATTATTATTCTAGTGACTCTTTGTGTAGTTTTGTTTTGTTTTAGTTATTTATTCGTATACAATAATTACCATTTACCATAACTTTTGAAGAAAAAAAAATTAACTTTCAATCTGGTTAATCGGTAACACTGATCTAGTAGTGACACCTCTGACTGCAAACAACTGCTGCCTTAAAAGAAAGTTAAGGAAAACCAAAGGAAAGCAGTTCAATCATTTGATGCACTTGACTGTATGGTGTAAAATATTGTGCATCGCAATCCGCGTACGAGGATATGAAGAACAAAGATAGAATAAAGTATTATGCATTTATTCATTGCTTCAGTTCATTTATTTGTGCATCACGTATTAAACATCGTGTACACATTCAGGTAGAAACATCGTTTCATTGACACCTGTCTTACTGTCTTATTTATGTTAATTATTATCGATGTTTATATCTGATATTACATCGCAGAGTTTAAACATGTCTTCTGTGTAGGGCAACTCAGGCAGTGTCTACTTACATATGAATTGTCTAACGACTGGCTCAGGCAGTGCCTACTTACATATGAATTGTCTAACGACTGGCTCGGGCAGTGTCTACTTACATATGAATTGTCTAAGGACTGGTTCAGGGAGTGTCTACTTACATATGAATTGTCTAACGACTGGCTCAGGCAGTGTCTACTTACATATGAATTGTCTAACGACTGGCTCAGGCAGTGTCTACTTACATATGAATTGTCTAACGACTGACTCAGGCAGTGTCTACTTACATATGAATTGTCTAACGACTGACTCAGGCAGTGTCTACTTACATATGAATTGTCTAACGACTGGAACAGATGGAGTACTGGTTGTTATCCCGACCTTGATACTTCCCAAGTTTGGGATATCAAATTGCCAGCCCTCAATTTCAAGACCGCCAGGATTCAGGCCGAGAAATGTGGAAACATCAGACAATGATTTAGCGCCCGCTGGTGGAATGAAATACACAATAACAGTCTGATGAATATTACATTAGAATGCAAATTAATATCTGTTAAAGAACTAATTTTACCTAAAAATTGTTAATTCCGAGAATTACTAAATTAATTATAAGAAATAAAACGTTAGTTTCGAATTGTTTTAATATCATAGAATAAAAATGTTTACGTACCACATTTAGCAATCAGACATTATATAGAACTCAAATAGAATTAAATGGAAAGTAATTACACACCTGAATACACTTAACAATAATTTATTTTTAATTTTAGGAAATGCATTCTCAGACAAATATTGATTTAAATAATGCACTATAAACGTACAATAAGGCGTAAAATATTTAGTATTCACTTGTTGATCGATGTTTAATCCATGATCCGTAGATTTGACCGGTACTGAGCCAGTATCTTAAAGATACTGTCTCAATAACATGTGGTTGTAATAATATATCTTATAATTTAGCCTATCAAGTTTTAACTTAGACCTACAAAAGATTATTGCTGCAATATACTTTAGACTTTAGGAGGGAATAGGATCACTGCATGCCGGTCATTCCCATATCTGCCCAGCCCCATTTCCAGGAACTACCAAAGTGTTCAACTAGACCGTTCACACTGTTCTAGTGAACTTCTTGCCTTTTGAAAAAGGAAGTAGGCGGCCAGCACGATCTTCATGCGCTCACTCCAAATCCCTGTATACACCATGGTCGTGTCCCAGGAATCGCTGTCCCCGCAAATGAAGTCAGGCTTCCACATCGGTGAAACAGTCGGTCCGACTGCAGTCGAAGGCAGATCACACATCATGTCCCAGGGCAAATCTAGGGCCTGGCACCGTTCCTCTGCAATCAGCGGTCAGTCGCCCGCAGAAAATATCTCCGCGTACAGGCTCCACAACCGTTTGACTTTATGATGCAATAAGAAACGTCTAAAACACACACACATACACAACACACACACACACACACACATACACACACAACACACACATACACACAACACACACATACACACAACACACACACAACACACAACACACACACAACACACACAACACACACACACATGCACACACACATACACACAACACACACACAACACACACACACGCACACACAGAACACACACAGAACACACACAACCGCACACACAACACACACAAAACACACACACACAACACACAACACGCACAACACACACGCGCACACTCACAACACACACACATACAACACACAACACACACACACACATTCACACACAGACACACACACGCACACACACAACACACACACAACACACACACGTACACACACACGTACACACACAGACACACACGCACACAGACACACACAACACACACACACACAGACACACACACATATATGTGGAGATGAGATAAACAATGTGGCTTGTTATACGCTACCGTACACGATAACTACGTATGCAGATAGTGAGTACAATCAACTTTTTGCTTCTTGCCATTAAATAAAACTCTTAAAGAAAACTAATTCAGCAACAAATAAGACTAATGTCAACATCTCTAACATTCTCACTTGATGGTCTATATAATCTTCGGTTTTCAGGAAAGTACAAGGAAGCAGTATATCACGTTCATTACTAACTATCCACGGGTGCTAGCATGTATCCATTCCTAATGGCAATTTAAAAAAACAACACCAAATTGGTAATCGCTTATACACGCACATTTTGTATCAAACTACATCCACATTATTTACCTGGCAGACATTGTTGACCGTTACTTTTGGCGTAAATGTCACCTGGCGGATTTTTGATGCATGTTCCATCAGTATCGTTGATGTAGGCAGAAGAGTACTGTTGACATATGTTTCAGTTAACGATAATAAAAGTTTCCAACTCAACATAATAACACATTCCAATAATAAATTTTAATGTGACTTTTAAGAACCTAATTTACTTAACTTAAACATTGGAACACTGCAGTGAAATCTAAAAAAATATTATCTCATCATCATCAAGTACCAGTTGGTGTAGATAATCATGTCTCTCCACAACTTTCGATCTCGACAGTTATTTACAATTTCTGTTGTTGACCTACTGTCAAGCTGTTCTCTTAAGTTATCTGGTATCTTTACTCTTTGCTTCCCGCTATTTCTTCGTCCCTCAATTTTCCCAGTTGTTACAATATATTCCAGCTGTTCTCTTCTCATTACATGGCCAAAAATTTATGATTCTTTCTTCCTAATATTGGAAATTAGCTCTCTTTTTGCTTTGGCCTCTTTCGGAACGTTTTCATTACTCTTATTAGATGTTCATGGTATTCTCAACAACTAGTAAAATATTATAAATGTAATAGATGGTAAAGATATCGGATACCCGGTAAGGTGTAATCTCATAGTGAAGTGTAGTGGAATATTACATTTCAATGTTCTAGACGCTAGATCAAGGCATGTGAAAGAGTGTCGGTGCATTTCTTCACTTCCAATCATCATCATCATCATCATCGTGTGCCCTTTCCGCAACGAAGGTTGGCTGCCATGGATCGCCATTCTACTCTGTTTCTTGCTTTGATGGTGCAGGCTGACATAGTTTGACTTGTCCATCTTTTGGTGTTACTCGTCCATGTTAGTCTTGGTCTGCCTCTGCCTCTTTTGCCTTGTATTTTTCCTTCCAATATTACTTTTAGTAGGCTTTTGTGTCTTTTAACATGCCCCAAAAATTTCATTTGTCTTGTCTTAATTGTATTTAGTAGTTCTCTTTTTATTTTCAGTTGTTTTAAAACTTCATCGTTTGTTGTCTTTTGTTTCCATCCAATTCTACCTATTCTTTTATAAATCCACATTTCAAAGGCTTCAATTTTCTGTTCTGTTTTCTTGTCTAATGTCCATGTTTCTGCACCATACAGGAATATTGAGAAGATGTAACATTTTGTCACCTCCAATATCTACTAACAATTCAGTAAGCCAGGTCACTCCTGGCTGGTGCTGCGATTTTCGCCCAGTGCTTAGACCTTCGGGTGGTAACAGTAAAGAAGTTGCAATTTTACCGGTCGTTGTCATGGTATTGTAACAATTGCCATGAAACAAGGACTCCAATATGGCATTAATTGACATTAGATATCGGTTGTATAGTTTAGAATGTTTTAATTTTATATTTAAGTTAATTTTTTAAAGGTCAATATTGACTTATCATAAACCAATATTATAACTTCTAGTGTGTACGTGTATCAAGTCATTAAAGTGTATTTAACGAAATATATGGAACTATTATCATTGACACCTGCTGAAAGTGTTGGCTTTTTTATATCTTTCTCGTATTATAACAAATCACAGTTGTCAGAATCACCATTACTCTAACTTTGACTACGAATAGCTCAACTCCTAAATTGTTTTATCTATTTTATCATCATCATCATCATAATCATCATCATAATCATCATTATCATCATTATCATCATCATGTACCATACCGGTTGGCGTAGGCGATCATGTCCTTCCACAATCTTCTATCTACAGTGCATCGTATCAGTTCTGCTGTTAACTTTTTTCCATGCCATGACACCATGCTATCTAGTATTTTCTCTATTTGTCGTCCGCGATCTCTCTTTCCTTTTATTTTGCCAGTTGTAACCAAGTATTGCAACTTTCCTCATCTCATGATGTGCTCGAAAAATGTTGATTGTTTCTTTCTGATGTTTTTAAATCTATCTTATCTATTTTATCATCATCCGTTAATTCACCAACCACTGCTACACTGTTACTGTAGGCTTCCAAATAAAAATTAAAAAATAAAGATAAACTTCTACATATTGTTTCTCGTTATTTTTCCCGTTCAAAAGCAACCAAAGAGTACGTTTTTATTTTGTCTCTTAGTTGGAGGTACGGGGGGATGGTGAAGGTGTATATGAACAAGAAAACCTACATCAGACAACACGAATACTAGACGAAGTCCATTGTCGTACTTTACAGCCACTTCTTTCTGCGGGAAATCAAAAGCCAAAACTCCAATGAGCTGAAAAGACACAAGAAATGTAAACGATATATCAAACGATTTTATTTAGCCGGAACTATATGTTCCGCACTGTAGTATACTTCTTGGAATAAATGTAACTAAACTTCACAGCGGCGATATGATTCATGAAAAGAGTCTATTGATAAAAATAATCACAATTAGCTAGATATAATATACATTATAATGTAGGTACAAGAGCTTCACTCATTAACCACAGTACTGAAAAGCAAGTTATTGTTGAATTAACCCTCATAAGCCATTTAACTTAACCCGTGTGTTACCGGGGCCTCATTATGATGGAGGTAAAGAATAGTTACACAGTGACCTTACAGGCATGTCGTGAGAGGCGACTAAGGAGTTTGATCGATGGCTTGACAAGCTGTCATTGTAAAAAGTATTGTTTTGGAAACAGCGCCATATATTTTAGAGCACTGTTCTCTGCAATATGTGCCATTTTGGCACGCAAGGTTTCTGTTTTTGAGATTATGGTTCTGCCCTATGTGCCGTCTTCGGCTCGAAAGAACAATAGATAGATAGATAGATAGATAGATAGATAGATAGATAGATAGATAGATAGATAGATAGATAGATAGATAGATAGATAGATAGATAGATAGATAGATAGATAGATAGATAGATAGATAGATAGATAGATAGATAGATAGATAGATAGATAGATAGATAGATAGACAAGGGCTTCAACGCCGGTATTTTGTTTTCTATAAATGTACGCTTCCGGTAAACTTTCTTTTAATAAAATACAAATCTTGAATATATTAAAAATTAATGAAAAATACATTTGTGTCTTGCGGTGTTGCGAAATAACTTTTGTTTTAATTGTAATGCATGGTATATAATGTGACCACCTTCTTCATCAGCCCATAAAGAAGAACAAAATAAACATAATTTGATAAGTATAATATGGAGCGCAGTTTAAATACTCATGAGTCTGAACCACAATGATTTGACAAAACCTGATGCGTTTCACCTCCAATTATTCAGAATGCTGGTTTCTTTTTGCTTCTTTTAAATGTATCCTAGTAGTAAAGTGTAGAATGGCTCAGGCAAAAGCAGCTTTCCAAAAAATGAAGAAGATACTATGCAATCTATTTTTGACAATAGAAACAAGAAAAAGAGTTCTTAAATGTTATATACATCCAGTCTTAACATATGGATGTTAATCATGGACAATAGGGCAATAGACAAGAAAATCACTGGAGTCTGTAGAAATGTGGTTTTACAGAAGAATGTTGAGAATACCAAGGACACCTAAGAAGAGCAATGTAAACGTTCAGAAAGAGGCCAAAGCAAAAAGAGAGCTAATTTCCAATATTAGGAAGAAACAATCACAATTTGTTTGGCCACGTAATGAGAAGAGAACAGCTGGAGTATATTGTAACAACTGGGAAAATTGAGGGACGAAGAGATAGAGGGAAGCAAAGAAAAAAAATACCAGACAGCATAAGAGAATAGCTTGACAGAAAGTCAACAACAGAAATGCTAAATAACTGTCGAGATCGAAAGTTGTGGAGAGACATGATCACCTACGCCAGCAGGCCCGGTACTTGGTAACGATGATGAGTAGTAAGTCAAGGAGCTTTACTACATTTCTAATATTTGTTCTGTCTACTCAATTTATTTTCGTTTACTTCTAAATGCTTAAAAAAAATAATAATAAAACAATAAAGCAAAAATGATCTTCAATGCATTATACAACTTCCTGGCAAATGCCTGGGCCACTTATACGAGTAGGGAATACAGGCCTGTTGTCCAATGCAATCACCACGAGGTGTTCGGGTTGAATGTCTAATCCACCTCAATAGACTTGTTGACGCTACTGTGACTAGAATCGGCCTTTTTCTCGTTTGGAGCATGAATAAATTAACTATAAAAAAAACCCCATGATTTCAGGAAAGGAAGTGAGTTTTAGTTTATATCGTGGCAAGCATTTCCAAGTCCTTACAAGTCTTCCCTATCTGACCTTTGTTGTAACTATCATTAACTCATCATCATCATATGCCATACCGGTTGGCGTAGGCGATCATGTCCTTCCACAATCTTCTATCTACAGTGCATCGTATCAGTTCTGTTGTTGACTGTTTTCCCATGACATCATTAACTACATTAAATTAATCTCTTACCGCGTATACTGCGAAGCGTCTTCTTAAAAATATTCTGAATCACCTTACTGAATGCAAATATGTTGAATTAAATGGCTAACCACTGAGACCAAGAAACTGGGAACATTCCAACGACGACCGGTTTCTACGTTCACTCAACCTTAAATGAGTAACCAACACTTTTTGCTTGGAACTTAAGGCGAGCTGGCGTAGTTCCGACATTTTTCAAATAGGTGTCGAAGGTGAGGAACAAAAAACTGTTGAGACTAACACCACATTTATTATAATCCACACTGAAGGTGTGGCTAGGGTCATTCTTTTCTCTCTGTTGACCTTCTTTCCAATCACGCGAGTTGAGAATAGTAAAAGTTATATTTGGAAAGTCAAGATTTTTATCGACATCTCACAAATCAGGTTTGTTTCGTTTTCTCGTTCCCCCCCCCCCCCCACCCTCCCCACACAGAATTGTACATTCCAATTTTTAAACAACTGTACCAGTCTATGTGCGCCATTACATTTCTCGATAATATACTTGTTAAAATGTGGTCCTATGCTAATATTCTCATCTGGATATAATTGTATATATCCTCAAGCATGCGCACAAATATAGATCTATGCTCTATGTGTGTGTTGTGGTGAATGTGTTATATAGTAAAAAGTAAAGTACCCCCGTCACGCCAAGTGGCGGCGTATAGGGAATATGGTGTTAGTGACCATAAATTTTACAGACCTTCGGCACATGATTTTTGGGTAATGTGGTCGGTATTACGCCCGTGCCGCTTTACTTTCCCAGAAAAAAATCTGGTACCCATTTAAGGCTGGGTGAACCCAGAAGCCGTCGGTTGGGTCGAACCCTACCCCTTGTCCATTGTAGTCCAGTTCACTAACCACTGAGCTATCGCGGCTCCCCGACTGTGTTATATTGTTTATTTAATTTTACCAGTTCTTTCCTTCAGGATAGTGTACTTAACTCTTCAGTATTTTTTTTTTTGACTCTTGTGTTATAATACTCTTAATGTAATCTCCGACGGCTGTTGAAAAATGTTCACATCATAACTTTATAGTGAATATATACAAAAAATAAATGTGAACATACATTGAAATTGAATTAGATTAAACGTTAGTATAGATTCAACAAAGGAAAATCACTAATTCAGACAATTCGAGCAGCACAAGAACGACAAATGATATAAATCACGACACCTTTTAGGTATCAGTGAAAGAGAAAAGAAGAAGAGAAGAAGATAGATTCATTATTAGGTTGTCTGCCCTTTCCAGAAAATTAGATTCATCACAGCCTGTCTGAAAGAATCTCTGTTTTTCACTTCTTTTTTGCCACATTCAAGGTTTCTTTGATGTCTTGAAACCACCTTCTTCTTTGTCTACTTCTGCCTAAAACCATGCCTTCCATTATAAATCGTTCCAGCCCGCTGTATTCTTGCCGTGGACATAGTATTTTAATCGCATATAAAATGATGTTTATGAGCCAGCTGTTTTAATTATTTAAGTCGTTTAATATACCATAATTGCTTTAACATTATAGGAGGCATAGTAAAGATTTTTCTGTAACATTTTGTTTCGCACGAATCAACTTTCTTCTTTGTGGTTTACGAGATTGTCCATAATTCATAACCATATATTGCTATCGGAAAGGTACATGCCCTCAGCAATTTTAATTTGACTGCCTTTGTAATATTATGGCACATGTACTTCGTGGCATTTAATATTTGTTTTACTACTACTAATATTGTTTTGATAACTTTCTGCTAGTCGCCGTTGTTAGTTACCAGGTAGCCTAGATATTCATAGTTTGTTACAATTTCAAGTTCTTCACTATTGAAGACTTTTAGGTTGGTATTATGCTTTTCTAATGGACATTATCTTGTTTTCTGTATATTAACATATAAGTTTTCCTTTTCACCGTGTTTGTTAATGCATTCATTTATCTCTTTCAATCCATTTGTACTGTTTGAGAGGACTGTATCATCGGCGTATCAGAGTTCTGGAAATATGTTGCTATGTAATGTAAGTAAAAAAGTAAAGAGCCCCCGTCACGCCAAGTGGCGTATAGGGAATATGGTGTTAGTGACTATAAATTTTACAGACCTTCAGCACATTATTTTTGGGGCAATGTGATCGGTATTATATATTTGTGATAAAGTGATTCGATAAGTTGTGTTGGGTGTTTTTAAAAGCCCAAACTTTATCACTTACACCATCACTCACGGTACTTGTTGTAGTTGCTAGAGGATGATACTGCTGAGACATTACATCTCTGTGTTGTCAGTATCCAATGGTCATCATCATCAAGTACCAAGCCTGCTGGTGTAGGTGATCATGTCTCTCCACAAATTTCGATCACTACAGTTATTTATCATTTCTGTTGTTGACCTTCTGCCAAGCCATTTTCATAAGCTATCTGTTATTTGTTTCTCTTTGTTTCCCTCTATCTCTTCATCCATCAAATTTCCTAGTTTTTACAATATATTCCAGTTGTTCTCTTCTCTTTACATGACCAAAATATGACGACTGTTTCTTCCTAATATTGGAAATTAGCTCTCTTTTTGCTTTGGCCTCTTTCAGAAAGTTTTCATTACTCTTCTTAGCTCTCCATGGTATTCTCAACATTCTTCTGTAAAACCACATTTCTTCAGACCCCAGTAATTTTCATGTCTGTTGTCCTATTGTCCATGATTCACATCCATATGCTAATACTGGCTCTACATAACATTTAAGAACTCTTTTTCTTGTTTCTGTTGTCATAAATGGATTGCATAGTACCTTCATCATTTTTTGGAAAGCTGTTTTTGCCTGAGCCATTCTGTATCGCAGCACTGTTTTACATCTTCCGTCTAAGGTCAACAAAGTTCCCACATATTTAAATTCATTTACCTGTTATCCGATGGTAGTTAAGAGAAATCGGAAACATATTGTAGCGTGTGAGAATTGTAACCATTCGATAGTAGCAAGAGTAATAGTAACAACTTTGTTCAAAGGCCTAATGTGTTCATTTAAGAATCATGGTGTCATGTGATAGACCACGACATGAAATTAGTGTTAGAAACAAACTAAGATAGAAGAATGAACAAACAGGTGTAATTACTTACATTGCGTTCTAGAGAATATATTTCTGTCTGTAACACATCAGGCAAGCAGACCTTTGTCGGATCAGTAGCGGCTTGCGCTTTCGCAAACACAAGAAAAAGAGGAACAACTAGGAACAGCATATTTGTTGAATAGTCTGCAACTGATTCTTCTATGCTGAAAGCGACTAAAGGGCTTTATATGTACAATGTTGGAAAAAAAAAACTGCTGACTACTGTTTTTTTCTTAAATTATAAATATTTTTTTAAGGAATGCAATTGTTACAATTGTTTATCTTATCTCAGAAAAAAACCTTGACCCTTAGTTGTTCAAATTCAAGGTTATTTAGGAAGAAGTTCAAACTCTCAAAAATATTATGTATGTATAGGAGCCGCGATAGCTCAGTGGTTAGTGAACTGGTCTACAAAGAACAAAAGGTAGGGTTCGGTCCCAACCGACGGCCTCCGGGTTCACCCAGCCTTAAATGGGTACCGGATATTTTTTCTGGGAAAGTAAAGCGGCACGGGCGTAATACCGACCACATTACCCCAAAAATCATGTGCTGAAGGTCTGTAAAATTTATTGTCACTAACACCATATTCCCTATACGCCACTTGGCGTGACGGGGCTCTTTACTTTACTATATGTATGTTTGTATGTATTGTGTGGCAAACATTATTTTTGTACACTTGCACCACATTACAAATATATATAATGTCAGCGCTTTCAGCCGAACAGTAATTAAAAAGTTAGCACGGTTCTGTTCATATAATATCTTTCACTGAGTCGAGAATTTATTTCTATAACTCCGCTCCACTTATGTCACAGCCCTTTTCAAAGCGTGTTTATTGTTAGCAAATTCTATTGATTTGGTAAAAGTGAGTTTTATACCAAGGTCAGATGGAAGATGTCTAACAGAGGTCAGGTGCAGAACAGCTCAGACGTAAAATGGAAAAGACATAATGCAACTCATCTTTGTTTATTTAGATAATGAAAAGAGGTATTCAGCTTTGTCGGAAATTAGGCTTGGAATTTGAAAGTATATCATGGACTATTGGACAACAGACAAGAAAATCAATGGAATTCCGAAAAACTCGAAAATCGACTCCGGCTACCGCATCCGTTTCGTCTTAGAGAAACGCCTTGTAGCCCAATTGGATTCGCTGACCCTAAGAGACATGAATGTATGACACACGTAGACATAGTTTCTTTCCGACTGCTCCTTCCCTATGGCATATTCTACTATTCAGCTCATGTATGAGCACATTAATATAGGCACATGCTATGCTATTCACAGGTCCCCTCTACTAGACCACATTGCAATACTTCGGTGTCTCCTATATCTCTTTTGTCTGAGACGCTAACTTTTGTGCATATCGTTACCCTTTCCACCTGCACTGCACGGTACCTTACCTTTTACATGTTTTTAGTGTACAGCGCTCTGGGACCTCTCACTCTTTCCTCCTCTCGAATACCCACTATTCTTCTGGTCCATTCTTTCTCCTTAGTGTATGCAAGCTGACCTCGGTGTGGACGCCTCTAGGTTTATAGGCTGTAGGCGCACATTTGCACATGTGTATGTGCGCACACGTATGGGTGGAGCCATTTATATATATATATAAATATAATAATGCTTATATATATGTGTATATGTATGTATATGTATGTATATGTATATATGTGTATATATATGTGTGTATAAATACATATATATGTGTGTGTGTGTGTGTATAGGTGTGTACATATAGACATTGCCGATAACGTTGTAGTCGAGATAACCTAGACAATGTCCCGTCACATATTTTTAGAACCCTTTAATCTATTTTTGACCCTCTCATCGGCTGGTCAGCTATCCTGCGCCACTCGTTCATTTTCCTTCTGGCCATGGTGCAGTTTACAGGTCACATTTTTTTTTGGTTTCTCGTGCTGGTTGGACATTATTTTGTTTTGGATTCTTCATTATTAGTTAGCTATGTAGGATTACATTTATTTACTACATATCTGTATGTGTGTGTTGTTTGTTTGTTCCTGCTGAAGGTCTATTGAGCCGAAACGTCGTTTAAATTTGTGTCGTCAATCAATTACGTAAAGCTTTAACCATATATATATATATATATATATATATTTATTTTTTTCCATTTCTCCTCTAAAATCAATGGAGAATATATAAATTTTGTTTAAAAAGAAACACCAAGCAAAGCTACAAAGAGTTTGAAGACGTTCTTAAAGAGACAAAAGAAAAACGAACTGCATTCTCAGGATCGCTTGTGGGTTTACTTGACATGTTGTCGTCAAAATATTTGTATTAATTCACATTTAATGTAAATACGCATGAAGCCGGCATCAGTGTTATTTGTATTTTTTTCCCCATTTGACCGAATTTGTTTTAAATTCAGTCGTCAATTTCATGACAATAGACTAATCAGTTGCAAATGCCACTTATATTAGACTTGCAGCCTCACTTCCTCTTTCGAAGCGTTTCTTCTCTATTCAATTATTAGGGTTTCCATGACTGGTCCCTTCAGATCAGAGTGTCCGCTATTTCATTGTCACAAAACAGCTTACACAAAGGAAAACAAATTCACACAGGTTTATAAAATCTCGATTTTATAAAGTGTGAAAGCTATTTGTGTTGAAGAATTCCATCTTGAGGCTATCTCAGCGTGGACTAAGAAAATCTGCAAAGAGCTCGCACCACTGACCGATTCTGTAAACATCTCGTACCACTGACCGATCTGCAAACAGCTCCTACCACTGATTCATCCTTATGCAAACATTTCGTACCACTGATCCATCTGCAAACAGCTCGTACCATTGATTCATCTGCAAACAGCTCGTACCACTGATCCATCTGCAAACAGTTCGTACCACTGAACGATCTGCAAACAGCTCGTATCACTGACCGATCTGCAAACAGCTCGTATCACTGACCGATATGCAAACAGCTCGTATCACTGACCAATCTGCAAACAGCTCGTACCACTGGCTCATCTGCAAAGAGCTCGTACCACTGATTCATCTGCAAACAGCTCGTACCACTGGCTCATCTGCAAAAACCCTGTAATATTAACCCATCTGTAAACACCCTGAACCACTGTCCCATTAGTGAACATCACGTACCCATGACTCATCTGTGAACACTCCATTTCACTGACTCATCTATAAACACCCGGCATTACTGACCCAGAGGTGAAAACCACGCACCACTGACTCATCAACTTTAGTTTCCAGACTTCTTAATCCGTTTCACAAATTTTATAAATTTTATGTCGCCTATAATAACAATTTAATAGCAATGTAGTTTCCTGTTTTGTTATATTGAAATGATATCTTTGACAAATTCCATTGAAATGATTATTCAATTAGAGCTTCTCTTTTCTACGCTCTCTATTCCTATATACATGTTATTAGACTTATGAATATCGTTTAAAAACACTCAATTTTAAATGAGACAGACACGCTATTGGTGCATTGTAAATTAAGTATCCTCTCGTACATATTATTTATACTCGACGCCACGCGTAGGCTGTCATGAGATCTCCAATTCGTGAAATGTTTCTCCCAGATATAAAATGCAATCACCATTTACCAATTCTGCCAGTAACTTTGCATAATTATTTTTCATTATTACCAACAGCTCTATTATTAAACTATAATAAACAGTCAATAAACACTAACAAATGTGTTTATGTATTTTAAAAAAATACAACTTGCATATAACCATGACATTGATATACAATTTAAAGATCGCATTTGCCGTGTCTAGTGTCGTCATTTCACAATGGTAATGTATGGGAATGTTAATTTAGTCCAACATTTTGCGTGACTGTTACTAGCTCTATACATTGTAGTCTTTTTTTCTGGTTAATATGGCGGATAGGCGGCAAGGAACCGTTGTGACACTATCTGAAAGGACTCCTTGTTGCAATTTCCTCATATTCCATGTCCGGATTGCTGCCTGAGCTACTGAGACTATTGCTATGTGCACACCGTAAGCTGTATGTTTCATCCGGATTGTGTCTCTATATTTATATTATTTACGATAAATGATGATATTGTATGACGAAAGACAGTTCAGTTGTGTTCACTGTCGGAGCTAATACGCCTTATATCTTTTGACGCGTTCTGTGTTTGCTACGATAGGGACTAAAGCTGCTTTTCTCTGTTTGGATATTCGATGAGCCGTTAATTCGGATGATTCCATATGACAAGCTAGTTATGAACTTTCAACACAGGTGATTACATCCGTGCGTCATATATATATATATATATATATATATATATATATATATATATATATATATATATATGTATATATGACCCCGTCAGTACTATCAGAGTAACATTAGTCGGAAGTGAGGAAAAGAGAAGTGAGATTTTTAAAATGCAGAATATAAAAGAATGCATTATAGTCGACATACACTTTTATTTTTGTAACTTTAGTACAAATTTAGGAATTTAAAAAAATAGTTAACATGTCAATGTTGTTGTGCATTTTTCATGTCAGATAACAAAACATATGCTCTACGGAAAAATGGCAGACGGCAAAAGAACTAGGGGGTGCCTAAAACTTCGATTTGTAAACGTGTGTAAACGTGACATGAAGACTCTGAACATAAACCCTGCAGCCTGGGAAGAAATAGTTGCAGTCCGCAAATTTTGTAAAACACACTCTAAAGCTCCAACTCAAACAAGAAGCCGACAGATTCATAGAAAAAGAGGATACACGACGAAAGGAAAGAAAAAAATAACATTTCTAAGGACGATGGAAAATCCATAGTCAACTATGACTGACGGAGGCCACTGCTACATGCGGGATGTGAGAACATTCGAGATTAATTATGAATATTGACGTAAATGTGAACCTTTAATAAAATATGCAA
This sequence comes from Megaustenia siamemsis, assembly GCA_032433765.1. Lineage (NCBI taxonomy): Eukaryota > Metazoa > Mollusca > Gastropoda > Stylommatophora > Ariophantidae > Megaustenia > Megaustenia siamemsis. The sequence continues at coordinate 48,306,659 of JAVIAB010000051.1, forward strand.
ATTACAAAAGAATTGTTATCTTAATCTATAGGTTTCATGGAACATTAATGAAACAAATATACAATATCCATGTAAATCATGATGGTTCATAAAGTAGTCTATAGTAATGATAAAACATAATGTTAATAGTGACATTTAACAAACACGTAAAAAAGAAAATAACCTTTATTTATAACAAATTATCGTTTTTTTCTTCACGCTTTGTTTATTATGCTGAAGAAAAGAATGAAAAATGTTGTTCTATGGTTTTTATTTATTATTTAGAAAACCTGCATCATAATCTTAACTTCACAGCTGATGGACAGAATCGTTGTTCTTCATTGTCTGAAACTAACCGACCACTGTTGTATCCGTGCAGTCTGATGGCACGTTGAAGATAGTCTTATCATCGATGGTTGTTTTCTGGTTGACGAGAACGTCGACGTCGGTAGTCGAATCACCACTTACTGATGGAAAGAAAATACAAACAATTTACAAACATAAAACGAAGCATTGAAAACAAATTAACTTCTTTCTCTTCTCTCTTTCTATCTCTCCCCGTCCCCTCTTTCATTATATTCCTCTTCTTAATATGCACACATATCGTAAATATTTTGATTAGTCTCACTCTTTATCTCTGCCCCCCCCCCTCCTCTCTCTCTATTTCTCATTATCTCCCTCTTTCTCAATATGTACGCATATCATACATATTTTGTATAGTGGGGGAGAATTGAAAAAAAAAAAAAAGAAAAAATGGTTTATTACAAGCTTTTGGTTCGCACATGATTGATAGACGACACAAATTTGAACGACATTTCGGCTCAATAGGCCTTCAGCAGGAACAAACAAACAACACACACACAGATATGCAAGTAAATAAAACTATTCCTACAAAGCTAACTAGTAATGAAACATCCAAAACAAAATAATCGAAACTGGTTTAAGAAAAGAAATATTTCTTCCCTGTGTCGTGGACCGTTGCCAGAATGAAAAAGAGAGATTGGTGGTTGTGCGCTGTAAATACCCTGCTAGTCAGAAGGTCAAACCGTGTAAAGAGTTCTAAAAATATGTGAGTAGGGGGAACATTGTTTAGGCTACCCCGACTACAAAGACCGACAATGTCTATGAGTATCTAAGAGGCCACACGTGCATGTATACAAACACTCATAAATGCGTATGTATATACATATACAAATATACATGCATATACACAGGTCGATAGGGAAGTCCTCATCTAGGACAACACCGACGAGGAAGATGCAGTCATCCATACAGACAGATCCGTAATACGACAACAAAGGAGTGCATGGACATTTACAGCTCGCTCTGCAGCCAGAACAGTCGAAGAAGACAGCGGTGCGACCGTTATGATCACGAGTAGCATGACAATGAAATTTGTGATAGCAGTGACCAGGACATTCATCGAGTCACAAGATTACACTCACACATGTATACATGATTTTTGAAAATGTTTTCAAGAGTTTGAACATAAATGTTTGTTCACAGTTCGTTAACCTTCGCTGTAGATAAAGTCGTTAATTCGTTTCAGACGTTTGGGACGTTGGTAGCTAAGGACCCTAACTTGTGCAAACGGATGGCATTGGAAAGGATCATTTTGAATCCATGAAGTGGGCTCATTGTGTGTTTAACTCAAAAGCATATGTGCTTTTTAACCAAAGACCTTTTTTGGGGACTCAATGAAGATATCCCCGATGGAAGAATAAACTGTACTATTAGTCCCATAAATGATTCGCTTCCAGAGGTTTATGATGTAAACAAAGCAGTTTTGTCATTGCAAGTGAATAATGTCCACACCTATAATTGGTCAGGATTGTGTAGCAGCAGAAGCTTTATAGCGAACACAGAAAACATGACAGGATTGTGCTGTTCTGAAACAGCTATGCCATGCTACCCTAGAATTGCCTTTAATGGGATTACTGTGACCACAAACCACTCTCCATGTGTGTGCCACATATTTACACCCCAGAAAGAAATACTGAATATAACAACATCATGTGCCGTCTGTGATATTAATGACCACAGACCAGGAGCCTCCAGTATGATTGATACAACTGTTGCACCAAGCACTTCATCAGCAGAGCCATATCTATGGAATGTTAATCTGACATTGTTCTTGAATGATATTCAAGTTAATGAGACATCAGAATCGTGTGGCGGCAGCTACAAGAAGGGAGCGGAGAACATCAAGTTCTGCTGCTATAAAGGAGACTTGCCTTGCTATCCAGAATTGCCTTAAATGGGATCACTGTAGTTGAAAACTTCTCCTCTTGTGTAAACTACACATTCACATCTAAGAGTGAATCAGTGAAGGTCACAAAATCACATTCTCTCTGTGGTTTTACTAACTGCAGGTCATGTGGCTTCTGTTGGATTGGAAATGATAACTTACCATCACTGTGTGTCTATATGTTTGGAATTGGAGTCATCAATGACGGCCTAACATCTTCAAGTGCTATGACGATCATCATTTTCGGGAGGACGTGAACTCCCATGGTATATGGTGGATAGGCGGCAGGAACCATTGAAGGCTATGTCTGAAAAGTGTTCCTTCTTGCAGTTTCCTCATATTCCAAGTCCGGCTTGTTGCAGGAGCTACTGAGTTAAGTGCTCTGTGCACACCGTGAGCTGTGTGTCTCATCCGTTTTGATCCTGCTTCGATATCCCGGTTGATTACGATGAATGATGATATCATATGACAGGGAACAGTTGGCTGTGTTCACTTTCTGCGCGGTTTCGCCTTATGTCTTTTGGCGTGTGCTGAGACTGCTACGATGGGGACTACAGTTACCTTTCTTTGTTTGGGAGATGAGTTAGTAATTCGGATGATTCCAATGGCACGGGCGGTTGAGCAATTATGGATTTTAATTCGTTTGCTGTGAAACCGAGGCCTTCCATAACCAATAACCAATAACCTGTTGATTGTCGCGTTAGTCTCCATGTGTACTTTGTTTTCCAAACATCGTAGTCATTCCTACATGCTGCGCTCGATGTCTTGAGTTTTACTTAAAGGTACGATACTTGAATCGGCGTCTTAGCACACGGATTTTACTCCTATGTTCTTGGCCACCTATCCAGAAGTTTCGGAGATTCCTGTCTAGTGTCGCGTCAAGCATCGTAACTCACGAGCCAGGCGCCATTCCTCACCTTCCCAGAGCATGAACCCTGGTACCCATTTCTGCCAACGGCTGGGTCGACCGCGGAGTTACACCCGCGTAAGATTCACACTGCTTCCGGTAAAATCGAACACAGGTTGTCCGAACGTAGTGGGTGAGTACACTGTACTTACTTAATCAATTTGAGTTTATTGAAAAGTAGATATTTTCTTTTTTCTCTCACCAGCTAATTAAATATCAACTCATGCTTTATTTTGCAAAACTTCTTTATGGAATTTATTAATTGCTTATAGCTTATGTAAGTAAAAAAAAAAAAAGAAACAAAGAAAGCTTTTCAGAACTGCAAAAGTGTACAGATTGTTACTGCCATATTCATTTATTCTGCCATTAAATAAAGACATAGGGGACTGTTTGTGTTTATCTACCTACTTTTGTATTTCCTTAAAATTGGAACAGCTGGAGTTGTCTTAGTTACAGCAAGAGTTACGTTCCATAAATTAGGATGGTAAAATCGCCATGCCTCCAGTTCAAAGCCACCAGGGTTAAAGCCCAGAAATATTGTCGCATTGGTCAACAGTACAGCATTAGCTGAATGGATGGATACAATGGTGAGTATCTAGTCAATTACGTTAAAAGTTGGTTATTGTAGTGAAGTTGCCAGTATTATATTCTTTTTTCTATAAATAATAAAACATTTAATTTCAATAGATGAATATCATAATAAATCATTACTAAACTGGCTACTTAAATTGACTAATCCTTAGTATTGCATTCTTGCAGCATTATAATATTTCAGTATTTAAAAAGTAACTCAAAACTCATTAGCACAAACACAAAACTTAGGCTATTCAAATCAAATGTACTATCAACCCTTACGTATGCGTGTGAAAGCTGGAAAACAACAAGAGATATAGAAACAAAGTTGAACGCATTCGAAAATAAATGTCTAAGGAAAATACTTGGTATAGAATGGAACGAATTCAAAACAAACGAGGAAATTAGAGAAATCGCCAATCAACCACTAATATCTTCAGTAATAAAGAAAAGACGATGGTCATACGTTGGACATGTGATGAGAAGAGATAATAATCGAATAGCAAAGCAAGCCCTCATATGGGAAACAACAGGTAAAAGAAAAAGAGGAAGACCCAGGGAGACACTGAGAAGAACATTGATGAGAGAGGCAAGAGCAGCAGGAATCGGCTCCCTCAATGAGATAGAACTGCTTGCACAGAACAGAGACAGATGGCGAGATTTGATAAAATATCTCTAAAAGAAAACTGCTAGAACAAAAATTCATATAGGAGAAGGTGTATCTTGGTCTACGCCCTATGGGCCGGTTACGGCTCGAAAGGTCAATAGATAGATAGATAGATTTAAAAAGTAAACATATTTAACTCTTTCAGGATAGATTGGTTTTTATCGATGCAACGGAAGTGATTTTAGAGGCAAAATTTGTCATAGGTCTAGATATAAATCTACATGTTTATGTTTATCTAACACATGCGATATATCATATATGGATTTTTAGATATGGATAATTAAACAAGGAATTAGATTTCACCACTACCAAGATGATACAAGACATGTACAAAGAATATGGTTTGATGACGGTTCACAATAATCAAATTGAGCGTTACGCACTGTGCGGCTAAACGTACGTAACTGAAGTTGACATGGCGTACAGTGCGTCTGAACGTACGGAAAGAGTTAAAACAAAAGCAGATTTTATAGCCAAATTCTTGTGATTGCTATATAATTGTCCAGCCTTTAATGGGTACCGGATATTTTTCTGAGAAAGTAAAGCGGCACGGGCGTAATACCGACCACATTACCCCAAAAATCATGTGCCGAAGGTCTGTAAAAATTATGATCACTAACACTATATTCCCTATCCACAAGTTGGAGTGACGCGGCTCTTTACTTTTACAAAGTATATAAGTGTGTTGCAAAGCTCATTCCGGCTCATTTAGAAACATTTTGAAGGGTTTGTGGTGAAAAATTCGAACACTCCTTTTTTCACATACGTTTATACTCTCATATAGTAGAAACATATAGTCAGGTACTCAATTTTACAAACAAGCTGACCAGAGAGAGCGTGTTTAATGAAATTAACCAACAAAGTGTAGCAAACACTGTTGATCCCCGATCATGTTGATCCCCGATCACTGATTAACTGTGCACCGTAAATTTTGTTATCTCAACATTTGAAGTACAGACGAAAATAATTTGTTTTCTATTATCGGATGGGAGAGGTGAAATTAAGTCCTAGCTTGCACACTACGTTGCGACTGCACTGAACAACTAAATGCTACGTTTTCAGCTTGTCAGAAAACATTACCGCACCCTCCAAAAAAGAAAATTAACGGAGTGGATTTTACAACATTTAGTTTATTATTTAAACATTATTATTAGATCATATATTTATATATATATATATTCTATTGCTTATCAGAATTATCTAATTATATCTACATTTGTTTATCAATCATTTGCATTATGTCACTGAAATTACTTTTAAATAAAAGGTTGTTTCTATCAATTGAAATATGCCTTTTCTGTAGTTTCAATGCTTGACAATAATTTGGAGTATGAAGATATGCAATAGAATATTGATGTAATTTATACTTTTTTTTTACAGAAACAAAAAGACCTAAAAGACAGTTAACTTAATCGTTAGTCGGATAAGTGTAAAACCATGTACCTGGCAGACACTGAAAAATGAGGCTTCTGTAGACGTCGTTTGGTGGGTACTTCCGACATGTTCCTATTGCGTCATTGATTGTAAATTCTGTGAACTATTAAGAGATGATAGTGACAGGAAGTTGTTTATTACCAACATACACTACCGGCATCTTAACATATTATTTCATTAAGAGTTTTACAGAGTTATCGCTCTCCACGACACCCGATAACCGATAATACCAGATAAGATCAATTTTTGTTTAAATTCGGGAATAAAATTAACAATGGACCTTACATCTCATGACACTGGACATGCGTTCTTTATTCCCCAGGTTCACATAAAATTACCGGCAGACCCCAGAAACAGGATAAATTACGTAGTAACTGTTGTCATATGAACAGAATTTGAAGAGGTGGACGCTTTCAAATATAATTCATGATTAAGATAAAGAAAAGAAGGCTGAAAATAGAGCAAACATGCAGATCAAGAAAGAGAACATGCTCACAATAACGAAGAGAGCACAAAAAATGGCTTATAGCTCGAAGAAACATTTCACCGAGTTTGTATTACTAATTTATGGTACCAGCGACAAACATAAGTAATCACAACAAAGCAGAAAAGGGCATTGGTTAACTCAGACAATAAATGTTTGTGGAAAGAGGTTGTTAGATAACTGATAATAATAAATAAAGCTCAAACTACGCACAGACAATAAATACAATTGTTTACCTACCTTGTAACTTCGTATCACACAAGGTTAACTCTTGAGTCCAAGACAGACCCAGTACAGGATGGCATGACAATGCCATAACCAGTCATAAACCATCATAATGTGACAATTATTGCGAATGCTTGGGATCGAAAATTATAAATTTACTACTCTTTCGACATCCTAAGGGATTGAGAAGAAATGGAGCGGAAAAAAACAGAAGACGAAAGCAGGTGCAATTTTAAACGCTAATCTCGCACGCAACATACGTTATCGGTATATTCAGACAAGCAGATGTCTGCCCATCTCTTGATAATGCCATTGTATTTAGTATCACCTTTATGTATTTGATTATCGGTCGTCTAATATTTTCTGCCGTATGATACCTTTACGCATGCCGGTATGGTTTTTTTTTTTCAACTCCCAAGATAAGAAAGACACATGAGGCATTAGCTGGATATTAACATGTTTACATTGTTTCTTTTAATTTAATTTACCATATTTTTCTATATATAATTTTTTTCATTTTTTATTTTTCTATATATATTTGTTCATTTATCCTCACTGTTAGCTTCGCTGCAACTTCTCATTTCTATGCATTTATGTGCACTTCTTTGCCTTAACCCTCTTTTAATTTACCAGCATGATTTTGTTAGTCATTATAATGTTACTTCCACATATCTCGGTCGTCTGGCCTTACAAAAACCATTCCGCAAGGAACCGTGAAAGCAACGAGAAGGAGAGGTAAGCAGAAAAAGGAATGTAATATAACATCAACGAATGGACAGGCCTCGAGTCGCAAAAGAATAACTGAAGATAAAGATAAATGGAGAAGGTTGATGAAGCCTGTCAACGGAGTCTCAACGACTGTCAGGGTTGTAGGATGAATAAAGAAGAAGAATGTTTCTTCTTTCTAAAAAAAAAACAAAAAAAAAAACAATACTAGTTCTGTCTTCATTTGTTATGTAGTAGTAGGCTACAACCGTGTCGCACCGGTCACTATTTCAAAACAACAGAATGATTTGAAGACAACAAAATATTATTCCTTATTTAGTCAAAGGACGGTGTAGCTTTAATGTACGTAATGTACGTATTACTTCATCTTCTAAAATCCCCGATCTCCGATCTGAGCATAGGGCACTCACAAGAAATCTCCACTAAATAATATCTGAAGGAAGCTTGGACAGCTCTTGCCAGGACCTGGCAGCCTCTACCATTTCATCGTGTATGGTTCGTTATCATGTCCCTTATGTTCTACCTCATCTTCGTTTGCATGTTGTGTCTATGTTAATTGTATATGCAGATGTCTGGATCGTTGCATTCGTTGAACGTGGTCTAGCCATTTACAACGTCTTCTTTTCACTTCTTGGTTGATGTTGTAATGCCTTAGGATCGTCTCGTCACTTCTTTGTTTGTGATGTGTTGATTCCAGCGGATGTTTAGAATCTTCTTAAGACAGCGACCTGAACGCTGAAATCCTCTAAGACTGCATTCTATCTTAGCGTTCATTCTCCACGTTTCTGCTGCATAAAGGAGTATTGGTCACACATTTGACCAAATGTTTCTAAGTGTATTGAATTCTTGAGCTGACATGCTTAATCTATCAGATATCTCTTTCTCGGTGTCGCTATTTGATGAATATAGCTTCCATATATTTAAAGCGAGCCCTTCTTCTAGTCCTATTTCTCAGAACGTAACTTTCTTTGTACTTTTCACCTTTATTCTCATAATCTTAGTTTGTTTTCTCAGTATTTATTTTCTTTCCCACACTGTTAGCAAACTGATCTACTCTCTCTGTTTTGTCTTGTATGCCTTGATGGCAGTGGACAAGCAATTCAATATCACCTGCAAAGAAGTGAATATCTTCAAGATATCCAGTAGGGCCTCATGTAAATCTTCTTGGTCTCTCCCAAACAACTATTCGCATGACCCAGTCAATAACCACAAGGAAATTGAGTGGTGACAAAATGTATTTAAAAAAATGGTATGTAAGAAGCTTTACGTGATAAGTGGACGACACAGACTAAACAACGTTTCGGCCCAATCACGTAAAGCTTCTTACATACCATTTTTTTCTATTTTTTTATTTTTCCTCACATTCAGCTTTACTGCAGCTTCGCATTTTTATGCCTTAACCCCTGACGAAATGTATACTTGTGGAACTCCCTTTATAACTCTGAACCAGACTGTACGTTGTCCTTCATTTCTTTCACCGCACTGGTTGCCGTCATACATGTCCTTTAAAATATTGACAATTGTATCCCTGAAGCCGTATGCATATAGGATTTTCCAAAGCGATGGATAATGGATGTTATCAGAAGCCTTCTCAAAGTTTAAGAAGTTTATAAATATAAAGATGGATTCCGTTCCAGTGACTACTTTACAATGGTTCGCAAGAGAAAGATTTGGTCAGTACGTAATATCCGACTTTTAAAGCCTGCCTGCTCTTCTCTGAGTTTTCGTTCCACATCATTCTTTATGCATTGGAGAATTGCTCGGCAAAATGTACTTACATCAGTCAAATTAAAAACTATTCGAGTCCCAGCAGTGTAGCGCAAAGCCATAACATTGTTCGAGAAGTCACATGCCACCAGAGTTTTGTCCTGAGGAAATAATCAAACATGACATTAACATGTTATCAGTGTTAATGCTAGCATTTAAAGTGGTCATATTAGAAAGGAATTAATTTACAGTTACTCTAGTTATTAAGTGGATTGCATCATCTTTGTTGCTTAAGACATGGCGCTCAGGTGGGCAACCTGTTCATCTGATCAGATAACAATTTACCTATGGCTGCCTCAAAGCTCTCCATTGTTAAACATGTATGCTATGGTGATTTCAACTCAACAATTGGATAGATAGGAAAGGGCACACTGCCCTTTGTAATTGATATTTGAGTTATATCAATGGTGCAAAAAAAAAATTAAATCTGTAAATCCTTGCAAATAGAACATTGTTATATCACTTAGTTATACAACAGTTCCGAAGCAAAAATCAACCTAGGAAAAGCAACACGGGCATGGTTCTCTTTTAATAATCCAATTGTTAACAGACACGCCTATTAGTTGTGGAAGTGTGTGGTGAGGCCATGATTAGAAACAAGGTGATTAAATATTTGGAAGTTAAATTTAATCGTTGCTTGTGCTTCAAAGAACATATTGCTAATATGATACGAACATATTGCTAATATGATAAAAAACGTTTGCAAGGGATTGTCAATGATGAGAGTCATAGCAGACTGAATCATCAAATAATGGTTGCTAGTCCGAGATTAATCGAATCTCCCATCAAAGATGCCATGATTATAGCATTATTAATGTAACTCTTATTGACAGACTTGGAACAGTGCAGATGAAATGCAAATTATATTTAAATGCAGGAATGAGATTCCTTCTAGATTTTATTACAATGAGGGACAGTCTCAAGATCTTGAGAGCACGCATGCGCCTAACGATAAGCACCGCTGATTAAGAACAGCCGCTACAAGAGAAGCTGACTGAAGATAAAGCGAGTAGGTTAAGTGAGGGGGTACACATAATAATACATAAATATTATTATATGGGGAACTTCCGAGGCGATAATAGGGAATAATAGAACAAAGAAGTATGTGTTAGCACTCGGAAAAATTGACAGACAAACAACAATAGAAAAAAACGAAGAACAATATATAGTCCGAAGTGGGATCGAACCCGTACTCAGTGGCACCGCGCCTTGCCACGAGAAGCCGAACGCTTGGCACACTACCACGCAGCCAACTAAAAAATTGGCTATTGCAGTAGTGTCTTACACGATGACGTTCTCAATGACTATAGCATAGGGTAACGATCACAGACCGGAAATAAATTGTATATTTGTACTTTCCCATTAATGCAAGTATCTCCCAGTAGGGCTGAATACTTGTGTTGTAGACAAACATTTATTGGACGAAACAGCACGAATAGTAGTTCCCAGTGTTTATATACTGGGTACAAATAATAATACATAAATATTATTATATGGGGAACTTCCGAGGCGATAATAGGGAATAATAGAACAAAGAAGTATGTGTTAGCACTCGGAAAAATTGACAGACGAACAACAATAGAAAAAAACGAAGAACAATATATAGTCCGAAGTGGGATCGAACCCGTACTCAGTGGCACCGCGCCTTGCCACGAGAAGCCGAACGCTTGGCACACTACCACGCAGCCAACTAAAAAATTGGCTATTGCAGTAGTGTCTTACACGATGACGTTCTCAATGACTATAGCATAGGGTAACGATCACAGACCGGAAATAAATTGTATATTTGTACTTTCCCATTAATGCAAGTATCTCCCAGTAGGGCTGAATACTTGTGTTGTAGACAAACATTTATTGGACGAAACAGCACGAATAGTAGTTCCCAGTGTTTATATACTGGGTACAAATAATAATACATAAATATTATTATATGGGGAACTTCCGAGGCGATAATAGGGAATAATAGAACAAAGAAGTATGTGTTAGCACTCGGAAAAATTGACAGACAAACAACAATAGAAAAAAACGAAGAACAATATATAGTCCGAAGTGGGATCGAACCCGTACTCAGTGGCACCGCGCCTTGCCACGAGAAGCCGAACGCTTGGCACACTACCACGCAGCCAACTAAAAAATTGGCTATTGCAGTAGTGTCTTACACGATGACGTTCTCAATGACTATAGCATAGGGTAACGATCACAGACCGGAAATAAATTGTATATTTGTACTTTCCCATTAATGCAAGTATCTCCCAGTAGGGCTGAATACTTGTGTTGTAGACAAACATTTATTGGACGAAACAGCACGAATAGTAGTTCCCAGTGTTTATATACTGGGTACAAATAATAATACATAAATATTATTATATGGGGAACTTCCGAGGCGATAATAGGGAATAATAGAACAAAGAAGTATGTGTTAGCACTCGGAAAAATTGACAGACGAACAACAATAGAAAAAAACGAAGAACAATATATAGTCCGAAGTGGGATCGAACCCGTACTCAGTGGCACCGCGCCTTGCCACGAGAAGCCGAACGCTTGGCACACTACCACGCAGCCAACTAAAAAATTGGCTATTGCAGTAGTGTCTTACACGATGACGTTCTCAATGACTATAGCATAGGGTAACGATCACAGACCGGAAATAAATTGTATATTTGTACTTTCCCATTAATGCAAGTATCTCCCAGTAGGGCTGAATACTTGTGTTGTAGACAAACATTTATTGGACGAAACAGCACGAATAGTAGTTCCCAGTGTTTATATACTGGGTACAAATAATAATACATAAATATTATTATATGGGGAACTTCCGAGGCGATAATAGGGAATAATAGAACAAAGAAGTATGTGTTAGCACTCGGAAAAATTGACAGACAAACAACAATAGAAAAAAACGAAGAACAATATATAGTCCGAAGTGGGATCGAACCCGTACTCAGTGGCACCGCGCCTTGCCACGAGAAGCCGAACGCTTGGCACACTACCACGCAGCCAACTAAAAAATTGGCTATTGCAGTAGTGTCTTACACGATGACGTTCTCAATGACTATAGCATAGGGTAACGATCACAGACCGGAAATAAATTGTATATTTGTACTTTCCCATTAATGCAAGTATCTCCCAGTAGGGCTGAATACTTGTGTTGTAGACAAACATTTATTGGACGAAACAGCACGAATAGTAGTTCCCAGTGTTTATATACTGGGTACAAATAATAATACATAAATATTATTATATGGGGAACTTCCGAGGCGATAATAGGGAATAATAGAACAAAGAAGTATGTGTTAGCACTCGGAAAAATTGACAGACGAACAACAATAGAAAAAAACGAAGAACAATATATAGTCCGAAGTGGGATCGAACCCGTACTCAGTGGCACCGCGCCTTGCCACGAGAAGCCGAACGCTTGGCACACTACCACGCAGCCAACTAAAAAATTGGCTATTGCAGTAGTGTCTTACACGATGACGTTCTCAATGACTATAGCATAGGGTAACGATCACAGACCGGAAATAAATTGTATATTTGTACTTTCCCATTAATGCAAGTATCTCCCAGTAGGGCTGAATACTTGTGTTGTAGACAAACATTTATTGGACGAAACAGCACGAATAGTAGTTCCCAGTGTTTATATACTGGGTACAAATAATAATACATAAATATTATTATATGGGGAACTTCCGAGGCGATAATAGGGAATAATAGAACAAAGAAGTATGTGTTAGCACTCGGAAAAATTGACAGACAAACAACAATAGAAAAAAACGAAGAACAATATATAGTCCGAAGTGGGATCGAACCCGTACTCAGTGGCACCGCGCCTTGCCACGAGAAGCCGAACGCTTGGCACACTACCACGCAGCCAACTAAAAAATTGGCTATTGCAGTAGTGTCTTACACGATGACGTTCTCAATGACTATAGCATAGGGTAACGATCACAGACCGGAAATAAATTGTATATTTGTACTTTCCCATTAATGCAAGTATCTCCCAGTAGGGCTGAATACTTGTGTTGTAGACAAACATTTATTGGACGAAACAGCACGAATAGTAGTTCCCAGTGTTTATATACTGGGTACAAATAATAATACATAAATATTATTATATGGGGAACTTCCGAGGCGATAATAGGGAATAATAGAACAAAGAAGTATGTGTTAGCACTCGGAAAAATTGACAGACGAACAACAATAGAAAAAAACGAAGAACAATATATAGTCCGAAGTGGGATCGAACCCGTACTCAGTGGCACCGCGCCTTGCCACGAGAAGCCGAACGCTTGGCACACTACCACGCAGCCAACTAAAAAATTGGCTATTGCAGTAGTGTCTTACACGATGACGTTCTCAATGACTATAGCATAGGGTAACGATCACAGACCGGAAATAAATTGTATATTTGTACTTTCCCATTAATGCAAGTATCTCCCAGTAGGGCTGAATACTTGTGTTGTAGACAAACATTTATTGGACGAAACAGCACGAATAGTAGTTCCCAGTGTTTATATACTGGGTACAAATAATAATACATAAATATTATTATATGGGGAACTTCCGAGGCGATAATAGGGAATAATAGAACAAAGAAGTATGTGTTAGCACTCGGAAAAATTGACAGACAAACAACAATAGAAAAAAACGAAGAACAATATATAGTCCGAAGTGGGATCGAACCCGTACTCAGTGGCACCGCGCCTTGCCACGAGAAGCCGAACGCTTGGCACACTACCACGCAGCCAACTAAAAAATTGGCTATTGCAGTAGTGTCTTACACGATGACGTTCTCAATGACTATAGCATAGGGTAACGATCACAGACCGGAAATAAATTGTATATTTGTACTTTCCCATTAATGCAAGTATCTCCCAGTAGGGCTGAATACTTGTGTTGTAGACAAACATTTATTGGACGAAACAGCACGAATAGTAGTTCCCAGTGTTTATATACTGGGTACAAATAATAATACATAAATATTATTATATGGGGAACTTCCGAGGCGATAATAGGGAATAATAGAACAAAGAAGTATGTGTTAGCACTCGGAAAAATTGACAGACGAACAACAATAGAAAAAAACGAAGAACAATATATAGTCCGAAGTGGGATCGAACCCGTACTCAGTGGCACCGCGCCTTGCCACGAGAAGCCGAACGCTTGGCACACTACCACGCAGCCAACTAAAAAATTGGCTATTGCAGTAGTGTCTTACACGATGACGTTCTCAATGACTATAGCATAGGGTAACGATCACAGACCGGAAATAAATTGTATATTTGTACTTTCCCATTAATGCAAGTATCTCCCAGTAGGGCTGAATACTTGTGTTGTAGACAAACATTTATTGGACGAAACAGCACGAATAGTAGTTCCCAGTGTTTATATACTGGGTACAAATAATAATACATAAATATTATTATATGGGGAACTTCCGAGGCGATAATAGGGAATAATAGAACAAAGAAGTATGTGTTAGCACTCGGAAAAATTGACAGACAAACAACAATAGAAAAAAACGAAGAACAATATATAGTCCGAAGTGGGATCGAACCCGTACTCAGTGGCACCGCGCCTTGCCACGAGAAGCCGAACGCTTGGCACACTACCACGCAGCCAACTAAAAAATTGGCTATTGCAGTAGTGTCTTACACGATGACGTTCTCAATGACTATAGCATAGGGTAACGATCACAGACCGGAAATAAATTGTATATTTGTACTTTCCCATTAATGCAAGTATCTCCCAGTAGGGCTGAATACTTGTGTTGTAGACAAACATTTATTGGACGAAACAGCACGAATAGTAGTTCCCAGTGTTTATATACTGGGTACAAATAATAATACATAAATATTATTATATGGGGAACTTCCGAGGCGATAATAGGGAATAATAGAACAAAGAAGTATGTGTTAGCACTCGGAAAAATTGACAAACAACAATAGAAAAAAACGAAGAACAATATATAGTCCGAAGTGGGATCGAACCCGTACTCAGTGGCACCGCGCCTTGCCACGAGAAGCCGAACGCTTGGCACACTACCACGCAGCCAACTAAAAAATTGGCTATTGCAGTAGTGTCTTACACGATGACGTTCTCAATGACTATAGCATAGAGTTACGATCACAGACCGGAAATAAATTGTATATTTGTACTTTCCCATTAATGCAAGTATCTCCCAGTAGGGCTGAATACTTGTGTTGTAGACAAACATTTATTGGACGAAACAGCACGAATAGTAGTTCCCAGTGTTTATATACTGGGTACAAATAATAATACATAAATATTATTATATGGGGAACTTCCGAGGCGATAATAGGGAATAATAGAACAAAGAAGTATGTGTTAGCACTCGGAAAAATTGACAGACAAACAACAATAGAAAAAAACGAAGAACAATATATAGTCCGAAGTGGGATCGAACCCGTACTCAGTGGCACCGCGCCTTGCCACGAGAAGCCGAACGCTTGGCACACTACCACGCAGCCAACTAAAAAATTGGCTATTGCAGTAGTGTCTTACACGATGACGTTCTCAATGACTATAGCATAGGGTAACGATCACAGACCGGAAATAAATTGTATATTTGTACTTTCCCATTAATGCAAGTATCTCCCAGTAGGGCTGAATACTTGTGTTGTAGACAAACATTTATTGGACGAAACAGCACGAATAGTAGTTCCCAGTGTTTATATACTGGGTACAAATAATAATACATAAATATTATTATATGGGGAACTTCCGAGGCGATAATAGGGAATAATAGAACAAAGAAGTATGTGTTAGCACTCGGAAAAATTGACAGACAAACAACAATAGAAAAAAACGAAGAACAATATATAGTCCGAAGTGGGATCGAACCCGTACTCAGTGGCACCGCGCCTTGCCACGAGAAGCCGAACGCTTGGCACACTACCACGCAGCCAACTAAAAAATTGGCTATTGCAGTAGTGTCTTACACGATGACGTTCTCAATGACTATAGCATAGGGTAACGATCACAGACCGGAAATAAATTGTATATTTGTACTTTCCCATTAATGCAAGTATCTCCCAGTAGGGCTGAATACTTGTGTTGTAGACAAACATTTATTGGACGAAACAGCACGAATAGTAGTTCCCAGTGTTTATATACTGGGTACAAATAATAATACATAAATATTATTATATGGGGAACTTCCGAGGCGATAATAGGGAATAATAGAACAAAGAAGTATGTGTTAGCACTCGGAAAAATTGACAGACAAACAACAATAGGAAAAAACGAAGAACAATATATAGTCCGAAGTGGGATCGAACCCGTACTCAGTGGCAC